>LPNX010891506.1:97114-156871 GCA_001517045.1 Pseudotsuga menziesii | reverse complement strand
CCACTGCAGTGATGATATATCTTGCACCTGATCGTCGAGCTGGGACAGGGAATGGTCCTATGAAATCTATAGCCCAAATTTCAAATGTGAGACTAGGGTTTACAGAAATCAGGAGCATTTCTGTACTGGGCAGAGGTCGACCGAGTCGTTGACATCTATCACATCGACTGACAAAGTTTTTACAATCTTTGTCAAGTGTCGGCCACCATAATCCAGACTGTTGGATTTTCTTGGCAGTCGTGTCGGCCTGAAAATGTCCTCCTGCTGGTCCATAATGTGCTTCGTGCATGATTTACTCTTGTTCATGGTCGAGTACACATCTTCTAAGAACATCATCTAACCCCATTTTGTATAGAAATCCATTGATGAGACTGTATGGAGCAGCCTTCATAGCTAGGATTTTCTTCTTCTTAGTGTTCAGACCTTCTGGTGCCTGACCTGTCTCTAAGAACTGAGCAATCTCCTCCAGTTCTTCTGGTACCGCCTCTACACGAAATAGATGTGCATCCGGTAAGTCGTCGTCGACTCCGGTCGGTTCTTCTCCTGTGTTGATTCGGGATAGGTGATCAGGTCCGACATTGAGCTTTCCTGGTCGGACTACTACTTCAAACTCAAACTCTTGAAATAGAAGTAGCCATCGACAAATTCTCCCATGGTGAAGAGGTTTGTTTACTAGGTACTTCAAAGCTTGATGGTCAGTGTAAAATATGAAGGGGTTAGCTAATAAGTAGTGTCGATACTTCTAAAGTGCGAATACCATTCCTAGGGCTTCTCTTTCGGTGGTCGAATAGTTTCTTTCAGCCTTATTTAATTTTCGACTGCTGTAAACTATAGGGTAATCCATACCATCATCTCCTGGTTGAGTCAGGATTGCTCCAATTGCTATTCCTGATGCATCGATGTGCACATGAAATTTGGTCGACCAATTTGGAAATTTAAGTATGGGTGCTTCGACCAGTTTTCTCTTTAATTTGTTGAAGGAGATCTGGCATTCTTTTGTCCATTTAAATTCGATATCGTCCTTCAGTAATTCTTCTAGAGGGTAAGTCATATCAGAATAATGTCTGATGAATTTTCTATAATACCCAGTATGACCAAGTAAGACCCTAACTTGTTTAGGATTTATTGGGGGTTTTAGGTCAAGAATAATGTTTATTTTAGCAAAGTCTACCTTGATTCCTTCTTTGCAGACAATATGTCCTAAGAGTATGCCTATGGGAGTCATAAAGATGCATTTCTTAATATTGAGGGAAAGTTGAATCTGTCGACATATTTCCAGCATAAGGCGGAGCCATGTGCAGTGATCCTTTAGTGTGGAATAGATAGTCCAGTCGTCGAAGTAGACTGCCATAGTTTTATAAATATACTCTTGGAAAGTTTTTACAACAATTCTGGAGAACACTGCAGGTGCATTTTTTAATCCAAAAGGCATAACCTTATAAGAAAAAGAGCCAAATTCACAAACAAATGTTGTCTTCTTTTGATCCTCTTTTGCTATGGATACTTGGTTATAACCTGAAAACCCATCTGTAAATGAGTAACATTCATGTTCTGCAACTTCATTTAGGATTTCATCAGCATAAGGTGTGGGGAATGGATCTGTAAGTGTGACTTTATTTAGCTCCCTGAAGTCGACACAGATTCTCAGTCTGGTCGGGTCGTGTTTCTTAGGCTGCACTACCATGGGACTTGCCCATTCCGACTGGTCGATGGGGTAAATAATCCCTGCTTCCAACATGTTGTCGATCTCCTTTTTAACTATTTCCTTATATTTATGAGCTAGTTTATAAGGTCATTTCTTAACAGGCCGGACATCAGGTTTAGTGTCTATTTTCATCTCTCCCATTTCTTGAACTAATCCTTTCAAATCTTTATAATCCCTTGCAAAGACATCTTGGAATTCTCTAAGTAAAGTTACTATTTCAACAGTTTGTTGCTCATTCCAATAGTCACCAATTTTGGCTATCTTTGGGAGATCATCATTTGAAATGTCTACCTCCTTAGTTCTTACTTTCGCATCTAACCATTCTGGAGCTTTAGCTTCATTGATTTGTCGACTTCCTTCCTTGAACTGTGAGAATGTAGCAGGGAAGTCAGCTGCAGTCATTCGGTCGGGGTCGGGTTTCTCGGTAGTCGCGACCCTTAGCACTGAGTGGATTGGTTTTGTTGTTTCAGCATGGTTGGATTTCCATCTGAATCTTTTACCTTCGGTGTGTTCATTTTCCAATTGTAATAGGGTCGAATCGACTTTTGTTCCTATGTGAAGACTATTGCAGGCCTTGACCTGTCGAGGTTCTTTGTGTGTTTCAGTCGGTTGAATGAAATGTTTAATTTGTTGTGCAGGCTCGACTAAGTGTTTATCTTCAGGTATAAAGTTGAAGGCTTTAATGAAATTTTCTTTTAGTTCATTCCAGAAGAAGGTTTCACCTTTAGCTTCCTCCATCTTATACCATTTGCTAGGTAAGTCGTCTAGGGTGGAAGGAAAGAAGTGTGGCCAGGCTCTCTCATCCTTATGTCCAAGTCTTCTCCACTTTTTTTCACAAGTTTTAATGTGTTCTTCAGGGTTTTGTCCCTGGGTGAAGATAGGGATCTGTGTTTGTGAAGTTAACTTCCTGCCACCAAACCTTTCAACAAAGTAAGTTGCAGCATTAGTCCAGGTCTATAGTTTAGTCTGATGGGTGTCCCACCATCTAGTTGCTTGGCCTGTGAAGGTTTCTACTAGGGTCTGTAGTCGGCCATGTTCTCCAATGTTTTTAGACACTTGTTCAACATGCATGACTGGGGATTCCCTCTCCTTATACCTAGGTTGTTTCCTGGTGTTTTCATTGGTCGGTTGTAAGGTAGGGTGTTCTCTTATTTTTCTCTCAAAAATCTTGGGGATAATTGAGACTATAAAACACTGTCGGGTGGGTTTTTTCTGTACTGTTTGGATAGTCCAGCACCCTCTTGCTTATGTTTCATAATTTTCTATTTCCCAGTCGTAGAGTTCAGCATCTGAATTATATCCGAATGAGTCGGGGTTACCTAAGTAAAGCTCCCCACAGCTATTTGGTTCAGTGTAGTCATTATTGTTGTGGATTTGGTATAGCTGTCTAACATCGACCTCGTCCTCAATAGGTTCTATCCAAGGCTTTCCTTGGGAAGGGTTGATGGGTACAATGACTTTTTGGCCATTTCCTTTTAGCTTGATCCTTTCTTTATCTAAGGAGATAGAGGCTTTCATCTTTCGACCCCAAGGTCGATCGACAAGGGCTGGGAAGGAGCTAGATCCTTCCTTAGGGTCAATAATTTCAAAATCAACCTTAGTCGATATACCTTTAATGGTTGTGTCTACATTTTTCCACACCCCAATAGGTTCAATAAGACCTTGGTCGGCCATTTTCAGGTAGATGCCTGACTCATAGAGTCGAGGTTTACCCATTTGTTCCCATGTATCCCTAGTCATAATATTTACTTGAGAGCCAAAATCAAGGACTACTTGTCATACGTGGAATCCTTCAATTTCTAGGTCGACCAGTGGGTCGACATCATTTTTATCTTTTTGATTTAAGCTACAAATGTTCTTAGTATGTTTCTCGGGGTTTGTGCTTTTGATTTGTTGCAATAAATCAATGAAGTGGCCTACAGATTTGTCTGTCTGAATAAGATGGGTTAATTGTTGGGTCGAGCTAAGTCGACTGTGAATATTGTCTTCGTGCTGTGCAAGATTTTGAAATATGTGTGTAGCTTCTTGGTATGTGTGTTGTTCCTTGCTAGGGTCAGGGTATGCATTTGTGGGTGTGATCTTGCTAATCTGAGGGTTGTCAGGCCCGGTTTTGGTGCCTTGTCGAGTGACAATGTGTAAATTCTTAGTGTTTATTACATCATTCTTCTGGACACAAGACAAGACATTAACATTTTTTTTATTGCTAATTTTTTCCAACATGGTAGGACAATCCTCCAAGGAGTGATCGCCTACCCCACAGTGTGTACAAAATTTGAGATCAGTTCTGTCCTTATACGGACAGTCTGCGCATCTGTGCCCTTCTTTGTAACAGATAAAGCATTGTGTGGGTCGACGACTTCTTATTTCTCAACCCCCAACGAATCGACCTGTTCTTCCAAACCCTGGGTGTCGGTTGTCATTTCTGCGTTCATATTGTCGGCCATCATTGCGTTGTCCATTCTGGTTGTTGTTATTGTTTTGCTCTGTGTTCTGTGCTACTGCATTTGTCTGGTAGACAGCCTGATAATTCTGTCTATTCTTTAGGTTAAGATGGTAGTCGACCGTGTTATGATTTGCAGTCTTGCAGATAGCACACCAGGAAGCCTTCCCATTCTTCATATTGTAAGGACAGTCGGCCGTGGAATGGTCTCCACGTTCCTGGCAAATGTCGCAAAATGTCTTTGTCTGCACAAAACGGACATCTTGTCGGCTGAATTGCTGTCGACAAGTATCTTTGGAATGCCCGGCTATTGAACAGTTAGTGCACCAGACTTCTTGGTTCTTCAGGGTCAGCTCTTTCAAGGACTTCTGCACATTTTCCAGCTGCTCCTCCAAACGGTGGTCGGTCGGATAGGCAGGGATATCTTCATCCATTTCGACTTGTAGAGCTTTTGTCAGCGCATCTTCATACGACTTGAAAGTTTCCATACTGATGTGTCGGCGAACTTTCTGTGAGAGCCCTGCAAGGAACCATTGAATCAGTAATTGTTCGTCAATAGTATAATCTAACTGGCTCAATAGATCCTTCCATATTTTATCATAATCGGGAACTGTTTCTCCTGGCTTCTGTGATGTCGTTTTTAGCTTCTTAGCGGCCAGATGTTTGGTGTCTGGGGTCTTAAAAAATGATAGGAATTGCGCTTTTATCTCTGATTTTGTTGCTCTAGGCTGCCATTCAGAAAATGTCATATATCATGTGAGAGCTCTTTTCCGTAGGGCTCCCGCAAACTGGGCCATCTGGCGTTCTTCTTCTGTGACCTTGTTGGGCTCCCATATTGATTCACAGATGAACCAATGTCATCTGGGGTCTTCGTCGCCCTCATAAAGGGGAATCTGAGCAGATCCATGACCCATATCTGAGTCACTGTCACTACTTTCTGAAGTTGGCGGGGTTGGAGGTGTGGGTGGGGGTGAAAGAGGTGGGGTCGATGATATAGTCGAACCTGTAGGGGTGACGCTGGGGTTTTGGTCGATGGAACTTGTACCTCCGTCGGTGGTTGTTTCTTTCTCGCGATATAGCGGATTGTTGATAATTTGTCTTCTTGATGACCCACTGTCACTTTGCATGCTCAGGTCGGACTCTTGGTTCTCTTTGGAAGTTGTATGTGGCAGGGGGGGTGATCTTCATGTGTCGGCAGGAGCAAGTGGATACTACGAAAGGAGGGTGCCGTTTGAAAGGTCACCTAGTTCCCTTCGACCGGTCGACGTATAACAAGGTGTCGTCCAGGGTAAGGTTCATCACCTAGTCGACTCCAGATTGTGATGTCACCAGCTCTCAATCGGAGGTCGTCTTCAATAATAGTCTGTATTACGGTATGGGAATTGGCGGGGGATAGGGTTACTTCATCAGGAACCACTATTCGGAGAGCTTCTTGCTGCTCTATCCACACTTCCTCTTCGTCAGGGGCCGTCTCTTCGTCTACGCCTTCTTCATGTCGGCCATGACCCGACTCTGGCGGATTCTCATCTCGGTCGGTCTCCCTAGGGTTTTGTTCTCGACGCAGCTCGTCGGCTCGTTCACGTCTGGCTTCCCTTCTATGTTGTCGTTCGTCCCGCTCGAGTCTCTTAATGTCCGACATACTTTCATACAATACTATTCCTTCGAATCCTCTTCGGTCGACTGTTCATTACTGGCTTGGTCGACTGGTATCCACTATGCTCCTTCTTCGACACACGACCAGCTACCCCCCCATAGCCTACCCGACGCTTTTTAAAAAGCTCGGATAGTGTCTATTTACTCAGGAAGTATTCCCACTCCCTTTCAGCAATGAATTTTTCCCACTTCTTCTGTTTCTCCGCCCAGTTAGTATTAGGGGGTGGTTCGCGTAACGGTGGTCGAGCTTCGACAATATGGCCTGCTCCTTTTTCTATTAAGAACTTGAACAGCAGAGTCGATAAGGAACACAAGAATTGATCAGTAAATTTTGTGAAAAATTTCTGTCGAACAGTTTCCACAGAAGTACTGTCTTCGACTGCTTGTTCCTCACAGAAGTCGTCGGCTATCTTTTCGAACCACTCCGATAGATTCGTACGACCTCCTCGGATCAGTTTCTGGAGTAACTATTCTTCTTTAGTCTTGTCCGGTTTTCTCATCCAAAAGATGCTTTAGTAGGTGTGGCACGGATTCGACAAAGTTTTCGTGAGTGTCAGTGAAAAATCTGGCTTTTGCTTCTGCGACTGTCAATCTGTTCCTTCTCGCGTAATTTTGTAGATAGTTAGCAATTTTTCGCTCCCACCAGTCCTTGATCTCCTGTTCTGGTATCATATGTGAGCATATATTCCAGTTATGTACTACCGGCAACGGAACCAATGTTGTAATCTCACAGATCACATAAGGTTACCAATAATACATACAAAAATATACAGAAATATACACAGATACAAGAGATAAGAATAGATAGGATGAACAGATTATATTATTCTCAATAAATCGTACAAAGCCAAGAACTGAACTGAGTTCTTGTGAGGCTCAACAGCCTAATATATACAGGTTACAAACAGTTACAATCTTAACTACCTGTCGGTTCATAGAACCGACACGACTATTAGTTAACATACTCTAATCACTGTGTTTACTCAGCCGACCGACTTAGTCGGCTGATCAACTAAGTCGGTCCCTCGACTTAGTCGGCTGATCGACTAAGTCGGTCTTCGTTCAAGTCGACTTATGTCGACTTGCTCCTTCTACACTATATCCTGAGGTTGGAGAAGGTTCAGGAGCTAAAAATTGCATAGCACGAAGATAAAATCCTTTTGTACACTATATCCAAAATTCAGCCTTAGATTCGCTATATTCTGGGAGATATGATCCCTCCAAGTTAGGGTTCTAGCCTCTTCTAGAATTCATCCCTAAACAGGACACTTGGGGAAAATTGCTATATCTTGGGCTACAGAGGTTCAAATAGAATTCCTGAAGATGTTCCACAAAGGGCACAGACTATAACTTCTATGGTCCAAAGTTCAGACCCAAAATATTAAACAATGACACATGGCATGCTGTACAACTTCGTTGTTCTGAACAGTCCTGTAACAGGTCACCTTGGGAAAAGGATCATCAATCCAAATTGGTGAAACCAATTTTGATGAAACCTATGGTGTTGGATCAGGGACATACGAGGTTACCTCAGTGCGACATTTTAGACACAAAAGGGCAGCAATTGCGGAGCTATCATAGAAACAGTGACAGGAATTTCTGGAGAAGCTGAATCGTCTGATTTGAAAGGTGAAGAAATGAGATTTCCAGAATCCAAGTACATCAGTCAACTCACCTCATTCAAGCACATCTCCTGGTAAGTTTAGTTTCTCATTCCACAAAATTTCAATTTTTTGTAATTCTCTAGCAAGATGACTTCAAGCACTAAGCTTGAAGACAAGCTAGAAGGCATAGAGAAAGGTCGAAAGTATCTCAGATAGAAAAAGCACATCAGGTGGATGTTATAGTCTGGGATCTGCTATGATCTCATGGTTTAGCATAAAGCAATCCAGTGTTACACTAAGCACAGCTGAAGTAGAATATATAGGAGCTTGCTTTGCTAGTTGTGAAGCCATATGGCTTCGGAAGCTAATGTCAAGATTATTGAACCTAGAGTTGGACACTACCGTGATTCTATGTGATAACCAAAGTTGTATAAAGATGACAGAGAACCCTGTGTTTCATGACAGATCAAAGCACATAGAAATTAGATATTTCTACATTCGAGATATGATGCAGAAGGGATCCATAAAGCTCTAGTATGTGAGTACTGATGAACAAGTTGCTGATGTGTTGACAAAGCCTCTGTCCTGAGTGAAGTTCGAACACTTTCGAGACAAGCTTGGTGTGGTTCAAAAAGATCTTCCCCGAAAGGGGGAGTAGTGATGTTGCAGTGGAATTGTATCATCCCTGGGCACTTGCCCTAAAGTGATCTAGAGACCTCGGTCTTCGAGAATGAAGAGGGATTGTATCATCCTAGGACATCTGTCTATAATAGATCTAGTGACCTCGATCCTCGAGAACGTGGCGGGATTGTATCATCCCTGGGCACTTTAACTAAAGTGATACGGAGACCTCGGTCTTCGAGAATGAAAGGGGATTGTATCATCCCAAGACATCTGTCCATAATAGATCCGATGACCTTGGTCCTCGAGAATGTGGTAGGATTACATCATCCTTGGACATCGTCCTAAAGTGATAGGGACTGATTCTCCCGTAATCAATCCAGTGGATTCGGTCTTCGAGAATGTGGTAGGATTGCATCATCCTTAGACATAGTCCTAAAGTGATAGGGACTGATTCTCCCGTAATCAATCCGGTGGCTTTGGTCCTCGAGAATGTGGTAGGATTGCATCATCCTTGGACATAGTCCTAAAGTGATAGGGACTGATTCTCCCGTAATCAATCCGGTGGCTTCGGTCCTCGAGAATGTGGTAGGATTGCATCATCATTGGACATAGTCCTAAAGTGATAGGAACCAATTCTCCTGTAATCAATTCGGTGCCTAGGTAAAAATTCATGTAGGTAAAAATACTTATCCATCACTTTGGATAAGACCTACATGCCCTGTCCCATTGGGTTGTGCCACTATGTTAAATGTCCAGATCTTCAAATCTAGTACTTATTCATAAAAATTGACTACGTTTGAAGTAGATCTCTCCACCAATGTCAACTAGTATCAACTATGAGTTTTGGTATATCAAAATGAATACGTTTCTCCAACTCAAGAAATGTTGAGACATGATGAAAACCAAGTTTAAACTACTTCAGAAGAACTTATGTGGAAAATAATGTTGGGACATTTTAGAACACATCTTCATTTGTCTTCGTTTATTTCATGTATTGAAGTAAGAGTCATGTGCACTTGTAAGCCTTTTGAGGTGTTATTTTCGGAATATATGGCAGATACATGTTTTGTTATTTCCGTGGAGAGCATAGAGCAGTTGAGATAGGAGCACTAACTAAGCACGCTAACTGAACATTAGACTCTCATTGGCCTTCGATTCTTAAACCCTTAAAACCTTTTAAAAGGCAACAAAAGATTTTGGTTCTTGACCCTTTCAACTTAAATATGGCATTTGACAGCCACCAGGAGAGTACAACCGAAACCTCAGATTATTGGTGAGTCCCTCGATTCTTCGCATATTATATTCTATGGTTCCATCAAAGATTAAAGTAATTACATCAAATTCCTTATAGAAATAATGATCTGTTGGGTTTTCTTATCGGAAAAAGTTCAGGATTCATGGAGAATCTTCATCCATGTTAGATGCAACTCATTTTCAAAAGTCATGGATATTCTTCATTGATATTAGATGCAACTCATTTTCAAATTGAACTCGAAGTAGTATGTGTTTATTGTTTTTCATTTTCTCCGTTTTCTTGTTTTATATTGTTTTAATCTCAATGGTGTTACTAATTGTAATCTCACGTGTCCATTTAAATTGTAATGGTGTTAAAAATCTATCTATACAATCAGCTTATCAAACATAATTTCGATTATATGTAGGATTTCCATTCCAAAGTGGAGAACATGGTGTAAGTAATATGAGTGTAATTAAAACGATTGTTCATACCAAAAAAAATAGTAACTCTGAATATTCATATTAACAAGATGCTGGAAGGTAATGATACCCAGTCAGTTAGTTGCAATGGCACGCTGGGAAAACAAAAATCCGATCAATAACATGACTTAGTATAGGTATTTATACAACTTTTTAAAATTAGGTGTAACGAAATAAAATGTATTACCTTGGAGAATATATAACTTTTATTTATGGAAAATAGGTATAATTATATCAAAATAAATTTCTTCTAAGATTGTGATGTTATTTTTTATCTAAATCATAATACATATTTTCATGTTGGTCTACCTATTTGGTATATGTAAATTGTCAAATTTTGTGAAAATGTATAATCACGTAACACACGGATCTTGTATAAAGCTATTTTTCCATAAAATTAAAAGTAAATTTTATTTTTTTTTAAATTAAGGAAGTTTGTTAAACCCTATCATGATATGGTCCATCCCTAAGATAACAAGGTCAAGAGGTTGTATAGTAAATAGATTTTTTCTTTCTTCTTGTTGTAACTATTTTTTATCCTTGTGTTGTTTCTTTTATGTTTCCTAAAAAGGTGAGCGAGTCAAAAGTTGTATTCCAAGTAAAGGACCTTTGTTTTATACACATTTGAAACTAGTACAATAAATAAATGAACTAAAAATATATTTATTCAAAAAATATCTAGTTTTAATAGACACATAGATCTGGACAAATATTTGAAGTTTCATCATTAGGGTACAAGTGGAGAATATACAAAAATATGGGTGAAAAACATGATGTTATAAACCTACGTGTGTTTTTTTCAATTGAGCATTAAGGTTTGGGAATCTGAACATAGCAAAACCTCTAAGGGTAGCACACAAAATTGAATTTAAGGGTGCATACACTTACTAACCAGTACTAGCACCAATTTGAGCGTTAAGGTTTGCGAATCAGAAACTAATACCAAACCTCTGAGGGCAACAAAACAAATAAATTTAAGGGTGCATACACTTAGAGACACTCTTACTCCCATGCAAGTACTTCTATACATTCTCTTTGTTAGTATTAAAGTTTGTACCAAGATAAATGACCAAATTCGGTTACAGGATATCTAGACTAAAAATTAACCACAGAGCAATTGGTCATTATTTAGTTATTTTTAGTTGTGTCACTCCAGCAATAGAAAATTATAGTTTTGAAAATGAATTTGTACAATTTATTAAATTCTAACACGATATATGGATTTAGATAGTGTCTCTAAATCCATCTGTCATGTTAGAATTTAGTAAATACTAGACCCCCTCATGTATCACAACTTAGCCGTTGACACCAATTTAACTAGCATGATACATGACTAAACTAGGAGTGGTTTTGAAACAAATTTTTATGACAATATAATTTAATTAGGTCTCTATTCTACCTTTTTTTTCTTTTCCTTTTCATTTAATTATTATATCTCTATGCAATAGAGATATATATGAATAGATCATTATTATTAATCAATCCATACTTTTGTCAAATTTTACTTACAAATTAATGTTAAACTTTATAATTAGAGAAAAATAAATTTATGTTTTTTTAAATTGTTAATTTATAAAACATCTTATTTGTCAATCAATCGTTGACGTTTAAATTGCGAATTGTGCCCCTAGCGTTGGCAACGTGGTGACATATATAGCATTGGGTATTGGACTTTGGACCATGACTCCATGAGTAGGATAACATTTTCATATATTCTTCCATTAAAAGCATAATAAATGAAGACGATGTTGATATTAGTAATTATCAGGCCAAAATATCACACACATACCAAATTTCACTACTTGTACTCCTAGTGTTGAATACAACCCAATTTAATGGGGAATAAGAAGGTTCATGCCCTTCATGCCTCAATTCTGTGTAATCCCTTGTACACATTTGTTCATGTCCCAAATTCAACATTTAACCATTTCATTACTATGTGAAATGTATCGTGTTCCCTAATGCGGGTAATTAATGTAACACATCGCAGTGTCACGATCGACAAGACTTTTCTTCCTTCCTCCATGAATTCTACTCATCGTATCGTGATACCCAACATTGAATTATTGTCGTTTTAGTTGTGTTGCAGTGAATTATGGGTTATTTCAGTTTTGCATGGAGGAATCATTAAATTATTTCTTTTTTAGTTGTGTTTCAGTGAATGATGGCTTAATTCAGTTTTTCATGGAGGAATGGAAGACTAGTATTTGATCAGATTAGAGATGGATCTTGGAAGCTGGTGAATGTTTGAGTGAGAAATTTTTTCAAGAGTGGGAACATAACTTTCTTTTGTAGTGTTGATTGAGGAGGAGAAATTGAAGTTGAGCAATGGTGACCTACACAAAGTATCAGTAGGGTTTGTGAAAGTGTCCCACACAGTGCTTGAATTCTTGTTCTTCAAAGAAAAATTGTTGTTGTCTTCCATAACAGAAAAAACAACACCACCATTAACAGTATTGATCTGCCATAGGGTTTTCCCTTTTCATCCTGCATTACAAGGTTCCCATTTTTCTTGAAATGGAGGAAATCCTAGGGACTGAAGCTGCATTCCACCACCTACAGTCCATACCTGTGTGGGGAATTTAATGCTACTGTATGCAATTCCCACAATGTACATTCCATCAATTTCACTCTGTCGGAACCCCTTGCTAAACTTATTACTTGTAGAATGCTAGAGTCGTTGATCTGAAGGTCTCAAGATCAAACCTAGTTCCAAATTTCCATTGTATCCCTCTACAAATATAGTACTGAAAACCAAATATGATAGTAAAATCATAAAAATTATTGTGGGTACAGTTTGACCTGAAGATAACTTCACATGAACCGATTTTTTCAAAGCTTGGCATTGATGAATGACATCTACTAAGAATGACATGAATGGTTTCAGTGTTCAGAGTGTAAGCCACACCCAACTTCTGACCAACCAAAATAGTATTAGTAGGGTTTGTGAAAGTGTCCAGCGAACAAGAGGTGTTCAAAGGGGCCTGGTTCTATGCAGAACTTGTAAAACATTAGGGGGTAGGGTACTTGGTGGATTACATAGACCTTGTGAAGGATGAGGATGACACAAAACAACTGAGGGAGAGAGTAGATGAGCTTCAAATAAGACCAAGGCCTCGCGAGCATAGTAAAGATCAGTTTATTCTATATGAGGAAGTCGATGCTTATGAGACTGATGGGTGTGGTCACGAAGTTACTTAATAATCAAAAGTATATAATATGCTTCTTGCATAATAATAAGAGATGATATTTAATCATGCCAAAGTGCGCCCCCATTTCGAAATCATAGAAAAAAATGGGTTGAATCTTCCTAGGTATGCACATTACTTCTATGCTTTCAATTCAAGAGAATTGGTAGTGTTTTTCAAATGAATGACAGTAATTTTTTTTCCCTTGGATTAGTCCTCAAATGGATAAAGTTCTTTTAAGTCTGTTGTTTTCCCATTGTTTTCTGGTTTTTTCTGTAATGTTTATTTCTTATTTCTCCTACTGTCCAGGATACCTTATTCATGTCCGAAGATTTTTTTTTGAGCACATTAGGTCCAAGTATCATGTTCTAGGCTGGCATACTTTTATGTTTGTCCATGGACTTCTAAGTGTATTTTATTGTGTTGGAACCTCTGTTAATCAAGATGTTGAGGTTCATATTTTTTCCTTTATAACGTCTATTATTGGTAATCTAGCCAATGTTATAGATAGGATATTGTTTTTGAGTTGTAAATATTAGATAGGGAAACAATTAAGGGGCAGTTTAAGAATAAGTTTAATGATTGTCGCAATGCATTATCTATCATCTTAAATTCCCCAGAGACCTTAAAGTTCTTAAGAACACTAAATGAGGAATTTTTACTTCTATTAGAAGTGCAAGTTTTCTACAATGACTGAACATGCTCAAGTTTTATTGATATTGTATTACATTCCTTGGTTATTCTAGATAATAACCAACATTAATGGCCATTGATTATATTTTGCTCTGAATTCCTCTTCTTTCTCCTTGGTTTATCGCTTTTAAATTGATAGAGTTATGGATCAATGGATGCATCATACATTTTAGATACCCATGTTCTACAGTGGCTTGGGTGATATGCATAAGTATCAAGGATGATAAGTAACATCCCACTCTTCAAATGATGTGGAGTTTTCTTGAAACTAGTCACTTTGTGGTTCTAGACAAGTATATGAATACAATCTCTTGCAAAAAAAATGTACATCCATTGGTCAAATTCTAGAAATACTGCACACCTTAGTTAAACAGGTTTCAACTCAATGGAACCCAAGGTAATCAATTTCTGCAATTTGTAGAATTCATGACTGAACAAACATTTCCTATGACATCTCAAAAGAAAGCAAAATTGACGAATACGCAAGTCACACAATTAGGCCTTCTGATGTAAGGCATAGCTTATTGTTGATTGTTAGAATACCAAAAAACATTTACATCTTTGAAACATGACTCTAAGTTCCAATTTTATTTTGGGAAGATATCAAATGATACTTGATGTGTTATGATCAATTTACATTCTCATAATAGTATACAAATTTTCATGTTGTAGACCATATGCCACAAGCTTCATTTTTGAGCTAATAGTATGCAACCATTTTGCACTAACATTTTGATGCTATGAATTAGTGATACAACATTCACTAAGCATTTAGTCCCAACTTGGACTACTTGGTCTAGGAACAGTAATGTCGATGAGATATGGGTTCTGTCCTAATATTGCCAAAATAATTCTCATCTTTTCTTTTCTCAAAATTTCATAATCAAAAAATGATTTTGAAAAAATTGAATCCATTTATATATTAAAAATAAAAATTCAAAAAATAAAAAATTTGCGAACTACTTTTCATCCCAAATATGAAAATAGATTTTTTCTTTCATTCGAAATGTGAAAATTTATATCCATGTAGTTTGACTTTTTTTTTTTGGAAAAATAAGAGATATTTAAGTGATATAATATCCTCACATGCATACACACATATTTAATTACTCCTTCACATATTCATTAGACCATCATTCACTCAATTTGGGCTCAAACCTTCCAAAACCCTAGACATTGTATTCAATACATTCTTGCTAATGATCACACATTTGAGAGAAAACGTTGTTGCATATTTTAGGATCTCCTAGTTTTTGTGTTAGGTCTTGTATGGTCTTAGAAAGTTATAACATTAACCAAATTATTTTTTATATTCTTACCTAAACACTAATTACATTCTAGCCAAAGTATCATATTTGTTCAAACTCAAACATGTATTTAGGTTTGAAGTTGTGGTGCGAGGATTCTTCTTATTTTAGACTTTGGATCTTATATGATATCAATTGGTATATGAAGTTTACTTTCAATCCATAATTTGATGGAATGTATTGCCATAAAGCAATCTAGATAGAAAATTTTCTCACTTTCATACCAATGTTATGGTATGCTAGTTCTAGTTTATATTGCAGCTTCTTAAAGCAGAAAACATCTATTTGTTTATTTTCATAAGCTAATTCTAAAAGGTTTCATCTTATTTTAACATGAAGAATTTTAGTTTGTAAATATGTTGCAACTAAATCAATAATGCAATCACACTTAATAACTTGCAATCACAGAAACTGGAAATATTCTCTTTTCGTTTTTCTACTTTAATGCAATCACACTTAATAACTTGCAATAAGATAAAATGGAAATATTCTCATAAACTCATATTTTAAAGTCCCATTTGGGTTATAATGCTCTTCAATAATTATATAAGGATATCATCATAAAAATGATCACCCAATTCATTTGGAAAATTTATTGCAACATTGTTTAATAGTGTTGTAGCAGTACCTGCAAGTTGCATGATGGTCTACGGTGCGTGAACTTGTACCATGACCTTGTCTATTGTAGTGGATTCGGGAGAAATTACCTCTCAGAAGAACCCAAATGAACCGTGTTCTTCTGTTAAGTACTAGGCTCTTCCCAGCTATCAAGAGGGGAGTTGACCCATAATGGGTACTTGAACCCTATTTTTGGGTTCTTTTGGGTACCTTTTGGTTCTTTTGGGTACTTTTTGGTTATTTTGGGTGCTCAAGGGCTACATTCTCTACAACCAACTCCTTCTCTTCACTCTTCATCACAACTCCTATTTTTTGCAACACGCGCCACAACTTATCATTTTGATCATTCATACAAATATTGATGATTTTCTTAATTGGTTCATATATGAATTGAAAAAATCCCCTTTTTCAACTTATTGAACTTGTATTATTGTCTTTCTATTTATTTTTAGTTGGATCAACGAAGTTTTCACCCCACATCCTCTCCATCATCTTTCCTTCATCGACTCCAAACATTGAAGCATACATTTTTGAAAATTTTGTTAAAGTGAACGCCCACCCATGAATACCTGTCGAGAATGCAACTGTACATTTTTCATGATAAACTTGGAAATAAAAAAGAAGAGGATCCTCACAAGTAGACATAATCACATTTTCATTTTCAATGAAACGTGAAAAAACTCTAGTAAGGTTCCTCTCCATCAACATGTAACTCAATAAAGCATCTTTCCATCTTGTTCACTATGAGAACTAGCCTAATCCTTTCTCCAAGATCTTGACAAAGAATAGTTTCAGTCTAGACACAAACCCCTTCAATGCAATCTACCACAACCAGTGCATTGTCTATGATTTGCAAGGATGTTTTAACCTCTGAAGAGAAGTGAACATGCCCTAGTGAATCAATCAGATTGATCAAATATTCATTTCCATCTCTATCCCCCTTGAAACGTTTTACAGCTACATCCTTCATCTCATAATACAAATAGATTCCAATTGAATTGATGGTGATTCCACGTTCATCTTCATTTGCATGAGTATCAGTCATCCTAACATCACCAACAAATTCTTGAGAAATGACATCAGCTACTGCAATCAAAAAATCCGTGAGAGTGCATTTTCCTTCAGCACAACAAAGATCTAAAAATAGTCACTCATGAACTGAAATCTAACATGGAAATTACACCAAAATGAAACCAGGAAAGCCAAAAGAGACTAAATTCTAATACCATGGTCAACATGGGAAATAACATACATGTTTTGTATGTTATGTTTTATGTCCATAACCTTACGAAGCTCTTCAATAGTGAACTTCACTAACCAATCCTTTTCCCTAACAAAAAATACAAAGGATTCATAAAAAGCATTAATGTGTAACACTAAAGTAGTGCCATTACTTGGGTGATTAGCTTGTGGGATCCTTCCATGTAATTTGGCAAGTGTGGCTATTGAATTCAGCTACTATTTCATTTCCTTTCTTTTTCTGCTAATGAGAACTTACATGATTCTTCTCCTCCCGCTTGGTTGCAAATTCCTTTTTGAATGAGTCCCATCCATTCAATGGAATTTGTAGAAAGGGATTTATACCATGCACCTGCATTCCCCTCTACATTTCATGCAACATATTCATGACCATGTTGATGTACTCAATCTCCATGTTCTATGCAACATTCAAAAAGGAGATCAAAGGATTATCAACTAAGATGGCATTATTTCCTGCAAATTTAGGAAGGTCTTCCTATAGGCACATGAGGTTGATTAGGTATTGTAGAAAAACCTAATGGAGCATAAACACTAAGGGTAAACCCAGCAGCCATGGTTGTAGTATTTGATGAAGGATAAGAAGAAATAGTGGATTCCTTACCACATAAGAATTTACCAAAATGCTACTAGCAGATGGAGGTGTAACAACCGTTCAGAAACAATTGAAATGCTTGAAGTGCTTTCTAGCCTAGGTGAGGATTTAGTTGATGACCCTTCTTGTCAGAAAGTTGTTCATGTTTGTTAAGGTCCAGAACTGTACCTTGTGCCATGTCAAGTCATGGAGATCTTACATTGTCCATTATGGTAAAACCTTACAATAGTGTAGTTGTTAGGTCAGATAGAAAATTAAAGTTTAATAAATAAAATATCACCAATGTCATGTAGCCACAAGCTACTAATGACCTGGGATTTGATGAAGTCCATGGAAATAATGCCAATTTTCTAACATACAAATCTGCATCAACAAGAAGGACACTTTAGCATGATGACTCTAGGAAATGTAACCATGTCACCACTATATGCCTCTCCATTATGGATGGTTCCTTTTGGCCATAGAGGGTGTCCCTATGATGTTTGTGTGTTGTTCACTAGTGTATAAAATATTTCGGTAAATTATAATTAAACTAGCACAATACTCTGCACTCAAAGCACCCAAAATCACTTGAGAACAGAGATTAAACTGTAAATTAAATAGCATAGTTGGTATTAGTTTCCTAATTAAATATTTCAACAACAAAACAATGAAATACCAGAGAAGAATGTGTGCCTTGAGTGGAAGAACAATTCAAAACAAGTGCATGTGACTGACAACAAAATCCCTGTAGCAAGATTGCTCTCAG
Organism: Pseudotsuga menziesii; assembly: GCA_001517045.1. NCBI lineage: Eukaryota > Viridiplantae > Streptophyta > Pinopsida > Pinales > Pinaceae > Pseudotsuga > Pseudotsuga menziesii. Next base: position 138,723 of record LPNX010891506.1, on the reverse strand, counting down.
GGAACAACCACAAAATTCAAAGAGCTAGGGAAAAAGCATGGTTGAATCCATTTTATATATTAATTAAGAGGAAGAAACTAACCGTAGACATAATACAACAGGGGCTGTCTTTTCAATCTTTGGCATGCAGTAGTGGAAAATACTGTCAAGTCCAGAGTTTTGACTTTCATATGTGTCTCATCTTTCCAAAAATATGAATCCTTGTATCCTTCTCGAGTTATAACACACTATCACCTTGGTGCTTGGGACTTCACATTTTTGTGGGTGTAAGGTTTTTTTTGTAATAGACCCAAGTAGTGAAACCAAAGGGAGGGAATCAAATGTTTCAAACATCTATCTCTTAGATCAACATGCCATACTCTTACATTATTCAATTGACCAATTTGGCAGTTCCACATTGTTCCCTCGAACAGTTTCCTACACTTTATAGTTTTTTTTTATAAGAGATACTTCTTATATGTACAAGAGGCCATATTTACAATCGTTCCCAAGGAGGGAAATTCAAATTTTATAGTATTATACTTATGAAATCAAAAATTTAAATTACGAAATCAAAATAAAAAATTCAAATCGATTATTAAGCTTGGATATATCATATTGTCAAGCCATCAATGTCCTTTTTCAAAATGAAACAGAAATACCCAGAAAGCCTCTGAAGTCTGCCCTGAAGTCTACCTAGAATGTCTTGGCTGTGGCCAACATGCCCCTACATCCTCAATGAAGTCCCTAAGACAAAGATAATGTTTCATAGGTGCCTCCAAGTCATTCAAATTCCAGGAACGACATGTATGGGTTTTTTCTGGGGTGATGCATCCCCGTGCAACATAGTTTTGTGCATATGAATTATGTTTATATTTTTGTTAGAGCTTGAGTCTATCCTTAACAGTTGATAATTAAAGCAATAATTTAGTATGGAATGCCCTGATGGCCAAGGGAAACATCCAGGTACATGACAGACCATGACACCCCTATGGTCACATCCTCAACTAGTAACAATTTCACCTTGTCTTGTTTTATACTCATGCATTTCTTTCTTCTGCTCGCCTCCCTAGCCTTTGATTGTGATCCCTTTCTCTCTTGGCACCCTATCACTAACACCTTGAGATAGAGGGATACAAACTGTAAAACTGTTTCTTGGATGTGACTATCATATAGTATTCCTCTCCATACTATGCATTCTTCTTGATAGCAGGGTCCAAAATTTTTCCTAGATCGATATTTCTTTTTTGTTTAAGTGCAGGGTATTTCTGCAATCTGCAATGAGGGTAGGTCTATGAAGACCTCTTCTATGTTCTATGTAATGCCTCCAGTTTGTCCTATACCCTTGAATATTTTACTTCTATATACTATTGTCAGATAAGGTACCTTCAAGCCTCTTCCATCAAGCTTTCGATTAGACCCCCATATGTCTTCACCTTCAATTGACTTTAATCATGATGTGACATTCACTTTCAAATCCTCTATAGGTAAAAAATTTCCTGTGTAATATAAATGAAGGTTCCAAAACTTTAGAAAAAAACTTTCGTCACATTAAGGTCTGAAATTATAGGGATTTTTGGTTGTGAAGGATTTTGATCCAGTATTGTCTACAATCATGGCCTTAGTTTCGGCTCTTTTGTCTTTGGTGATTGTTCTAGCAATTCATTACTTAGCCTGAAGATAGACTTCACTAGCTCCTCCTCCCTTTCAGTGAGCAATCTACTGAGTCCTCCTCCTTCATAATGTGTCAATCCCTTCTCCCATTACATGAGCACAGGAGTATGTTATAGTCAAGGATTTAGGCATACAATGAAGAATATTTGTTATTATCATTCACTGATTCTTCTATGCATAATGAATTGCCAATATTTTCTCTTTGATTGACTATAAGATATTGTTTCCTAGGAGGATCTAAAACCATGATATTGTGATGTTTTTTATGAACCCTCTATACTTATCGTAATGATACTATGACATGGATTCCTAATTTGGATCAGTGGATCCCTACTTCACATATTCCTTGAGATTGTACCGCTGAACAAGTGGTTGACTTATAGCTATCCTCATACAAAGTGAATTACCTACTCATTTCCTCTTCCTCTATCTGCAGTTAATAATGTCCAATAACTTATCTCTTACTTTTTGACAAGCAATTCTATTGACACATAAAATTTGTTCTCAAGTTTCTTGGTTTACCTTGAATATTGTGAAATTTCACGTCCCCGTCCCTCAACCAGCGAAGAGGACATGACGAACACATCAACACAACCGGGAAAAATGCCCCATGAACATAAACCAGAGGATATCAAATGCTAAAATTGAAACTTACAAGCATACATAGATGCATTATTCCTCAATCATACAGCGGAAGCAAACATTCATTCCAGCAAATACATGTTCATCATAATTCCATATATAATTGATATAATTGCAGAGATAGACTAGCAGCACTTATCTGTTAATGAAGAATCCACCTGCAACCAGCTACGTTGCTGCAACGTTCCACCCAACCATAGGCCAGCTTGCTCATCAATCTCTCAGCCATGCTGCCACCCCCGAGCTGGGCATGATTCCTCCGGAATAAGGGTCAATTGCAGGCTTATACATAGCTAAGGGGCACAAACAGCAAACCAACACAGCTGGGTTTCACAAGCTTTCAACAGACAAGCCAAGCCAGCACAGCCCGAAGGCTAACCATTGCACCCAGGAAACCAATTAGCTATCACAGCTCAAATAGGGAAAAATGAATTACATAGCCCCAACAGCAGAACAGCAAACAAAATGCAATAGGGACGAATTTACAGTTTTCCCAACCAATGTGTGAACAGAACCCACGAACTAGCCTATGAGTGAAGGATACGGCCACCCTATTCACAATTCGCCCAAGGAAATACTGCGTGGATAAATCCAGCAAAATACCATGCGTGAAGATGGAAAATGGGAGGGAATCCCTCTGCATGAGGATGCACAGCAGTAGAGGCCCTACGTGAGGAGAAAACAACTCCGATTTTGCCCGTGGATGAACAAAACAACAGCTAGGATGCGAATTACAGTGCGTGGGTGCTTCAGCAACTCGTGGAGCCCCAGAAAATGTCTGCGTGAGACTAAAATCGCCCAGAGCCTGTGCGTGAGAAGCCAACAGACCAAATCGCGTGGTGAGAGTGTAAACTGACCAGGGAAGAGTGCGTGAGGGAGAAGAATGGACAGCCGTGGGTGGAGTGGGCAAGTGGGTAAAGGACTGACAGCCTGCCACAACCACCACCACTTCAGCAATAACTCCCCCAACCACCAGCTGAAGCATTAAAGAGGTTAACAAGGGAAGATGGAAAATCAACAAGGTGACAAAACATGGGTTTTTCCCCCATAACCAAGGTTTGACATCCCCCACCCCTTATCCTTTGGAACCATGCCCTTTTCATTCAACGTTGCACTGCCGTAGCTGATTGTGGTTTAGTTTAATTGATGTGCATGTTTACATGATGCCAAATTATTATGTGCCTCATAGCACAGCATACCATCGGCAATTATCCCTATTGCCAAAACATAAACAACAAAATCGATGGTGGGGCTTTTGCCTTGAGATCCTCACCACGATTAATTACAATATATACATCATGCAAACAGGGTCGAAACCGGGGACATTACATGAAATGTATATCATGTTTTTATTTTTTTTGCATCCAATTTTTTTTGTTTGCTCCTCTAAGTAATTATAATTTATGAATCATGATACAATTATTTTATTTTAACAGGTAGGCTTCAAAATGTTCCTGGGGGTGACAACAAGTGTGACTAATTGGGATGAAGATGGGACAGAATGCAATCTTATCCTTGAGGACAATCCTCTTGTGAACTTTGTTGAGTTACCTGAGACTTGTCAAGGCCTTTATTATTGTAACGTATTATGTGGTGTCATTTGTGGAGCACATGAAATGGTAAGATTTCAACTTAGAATTTAAGAATCTTTCTCTACAAGCTTCAAGTTTGCAAGATGCATATTTGAATGCAAACCTCTTTATTATTTATATTGTTGTTGCAAATCTCTATCTGCAATTATACTATGAGGTTTCTTCATTCGAGTTTCTCAGCTCATATTTCAATTATTACGAAAAGCACAGGGATTTCTTCAAAATAAATATTATTTGTTATATAACATCTAGAAATAGAAATATATCCTCTTGAGAAACCTTAAAATATATGAAGTTTGCACAAGTCTGTCCATCTAGAAATTAATATTTCTTAGGCATGCAAGCTTCAAAGTGCAAAAAAATCAGATATTGGAACTACCTTCACCATTTCTCTATTAGTTACACTACCATTTGCAATTTACACTGATTTATTTCAAAATCTTATGGCCTTTTTATCCATAGTGACCAGCTATGTATTCCACCTCGTATGAAATGTGCATGAGTTTCTCCATCTCAAAATCAATATTTGTAAGTGCCTCAAACATATGCCATATTCTTTACAGTGTTCTCAATTAGTGGATCACAAATAGGATTTTGAGACCCTGTCATGATGTCTCCTTCACCATGAGTAGAGAATATACATAATGGCTAGGTTAGAAGTCCTCTTCTATGATGGTCTCTATTAGGAATCCTAGCTGTTGTATGGCATTATGTGGGATTCTTTGTTGAAGAAAAATAGATTTATACTCATATAGACAAATGTTTAATAATGATAAATTATTTTTGATATATTTTTTAAATTACTATTTTTGATCATTTCAATGTTAATATTAAATAATCATATAGAACAGTGTCTTGTGTCTATTACAGAATGGTTTCATGGAGATGCATTGGGACTTAATCAAGAGAATGCGTTAAAGTATAGAATTCAAGTGCCATGGATGTCGAAAGAAGAGTGGACATGGATGTTGAAAGAAGAGTGGACCATGATGTCCACATGCTGGAAAATATTATTCTCCCAAGAGAAAAAACCTACTAATCAAAAGATTCCAAATGAATATTCATAGAGATTATTGTGACAATTTCAATGGAGTAGACAATAATCCTTTGGATGTAATACATAACAAACATGTACATACTTCAGATGAAATTTGGAAAATATAAAATGGTGCAGAGAAAAAGCATGTGGCAAACAAATTTGAGCCTATTTTTTAGCATGCTTCTTAGGTTCCCCCATTGAGTAACCACCAGTCGATTGCAGAGTTAGAAACATACCAGCAATCAGAATGTAGTCCTCTTCTTGTTGTAGAAGATTGGTCTCCTCAAGTGGTCTAGGACTTTTTTTTTATTGATTGTTTGCGTGATGACCAACAAATTTAGTTTAAAGAACCATCATTTGAATATATGGAACCTTATTCTGAGAATGAACCATTGTTTTCCTTTACAGAATTGATGGCATTTGAGGTTTATCAAGTGGAATATATTGCTGATCTGTCTCAAGGAATTATTCATAATTCATCTGATAGTTTATCTAATAATAAAGAAATAGGTATAAGTTGTCATCCTCTAGGAGTTGAACCTTAAGGTTTTCCTTACAATGAGCCTTCCATTCCATTAATCACTATAGAAAACATGGGATTTCAGCTACCAAATGATTTTTTGCAAGAAAATATTATGGGTTTTCAATTACATGCAACAACCAATAAAGTAATCTTGGAGGAAAATCAATATCTTCCTGCAGGAAATACTGTAAACTTCAAGGAATTTCAAATGCATGGAACACCCATCAAAGAAGTCTCATGGGAAATAGGGAAGCTATGTAAAACCTATGGATTCATGGACTTTCCTTTTGACTATCAGTGCAAACTCTGTGGGATGGCCATTCATGGTGGACATGTGATGGTTTCCAGAGTGGTTTGATCCAAGACAAAGAATTTTTCCCATAAAAGTTTCTCTATGATCAAACTATTTCTATGTTTGTGAACTAATGGGAAACGTTTTGGTCCAGTAACACAATCCAATTGTCCCTTTAGTTTCAACTATTCAAGGCCTGTAAGATGGAAAATGATTTCACTCGTAACTTTCAGAATTTTTCCAATGATTCTGTTGGGTTGTATTTTCTAGAACTGTATAAAGAAGGCTTTTGGATTTACACATATTAATAGCAAATCTTGGACTTATTTGTGTGTTGCTAGAGTTTTGTGGTTATTCCAAAAGGTGAGTCGAAACCTATCCTTGAGTGTGATTTAAACTGCATATAGTCATGATTCATAATGTTATGTTTCAAAATTGATCAGCTAAATAAGAATAAGAATTGATCAGCCAGTTAGATGAAAAGTACCGTTGGCCACTAGCAATTACAAAAATTTTCCTTGGGTTATTATCTGAAATGTCAAGGATAGATTTATAATGCAACCACATATGTCTTTTTCTGGGGGCAAGAACACCAATGTGTCTATTAGCATGATCATCATTTCACTCTACTAGGTTAAATTTTCCAACATCACAACCTTAAATTTTTTTTTATATGAGCCATCCAACAGTAGATACTGTCACACCCTTTTGAGCTCAAAATATAGTTAGGACCAACCCTAGCACTAGAATCCTTTCATGCTGTAAAATTATGCTCATCGCCACTATATTGAATCTGTATCTTACACTGAAATTTGCCAATAATCTTTCCTCTATTTTTCATTCTTGTTCTACCTCATTACCGATTGTATAGTCTTCCTGAGTGAAATCATGAGGAGGGGATATTTCTTCATCCAATTTGTTAACATTCATGGCTTTTCTCTTTCTCATTCTTGCATTTTAAATTCATTTGGATGATTAGAACCTTCAAAACTTGGACAACTTTCAACTACATATATGTTCTTCTTGTACATATTTCTTGTTGAGATTTAAATAAAGGAAAAATAAGAGACAATATATTGCCTTCCTTGTCCTCAAAAAATTCATCTAATCCTTAATTATCACTGCATTATCAAACTCTTTGTTCTATACATACATGCAAAGCAGAAGATAATGAAGTAGACTTATTTCCAACAGAATTACCATTTCCTGATTTGATACGAAACCTGGGGATGTTATAACTAGGCTCTGGAGAGAACTCATATATATCTTCATCCTCATAATATATTATTTTATTGTTGGAAAATTCAATGTATGCAGACTTTGCAACCTTATCTAGAACATTTTCCTTAAAATTTTGCAATGAGTAATTAGACCACGGGATTTGGATACTATTTGAAGTAACCCAATCTTAAGGTGAGGCATATATTTTCTACACATGGACTAATTAATGTTTTTTGTTACTGCCATTGTTCCACAGTTTCATCTCAATGATTGTTGCTAGGAAATTATGGAAATGGATAAATTTTATTCCTTGTTTCAATGTTGGACAATGTTATCATAGGGGTTATCGATGATGATAAGAAGAAATTACCCTATACTTGCATGAGTATGAACTTATATTATCTATATTGCAATAAGAGATGAAGATTAGGTAGCCATTTTTTCTTCTTGTAAATCACATTTTCAAGAATTAGCGACTTTCTTTTTTGGCTAAAAGTTAAAACTGGGTGAATCATTGTATGATTCATACTGCAAACTAGTTGAAGTAGAAATTCCTCTCCAAAAGAGAAACACTTCCAATTGATGTAGAAGACTTCTATCGTTTAACAGACTCTTCCATTGTGAGTGCAATGTTGTGTTATCTCCCACTATGAGTGCAATGTTTTGTTTTGAAGGTCTGATTGGGCCTCTAAGACTTGTTGATTATATAAATTCTTGTATACCACCCTATTTTCTTAATGCAAAAGGATAAATTGCACCCCTGTGAAACAAACCTTTCTAGTGGTACTAGTCACCCATTGATGAGAATATGGAGGATCTAGTGAACACACCATTAGATTTTGAAGATGCACTTGTTTCTTTGTTTGACCACAGTGATCATACACTTCAAAGGCATTTAAAAACATTGTTAGGAAGCCCTACGTTACCCCCCTATAATACTAAACTAGCCTAGCTACCATCCCCTTCATCCCTAGCCAACTTATCCCTCAACACAAGGTCATTTGCATCAAATATTTGGCCTCTAGAATCTAATGGCTTGCCAAATCCCTTGGACTGTAAATAATATAGGGCACCCCCAAAGTGATTTTGACAATCACCTTGGCTTGGGTGTTTTCCTCCATGATCCCAAGGCCATAAACCTTCAACACAAGGGCTCTAGGATCCTTATTCAACCATATTCATACCTCTCGAACCTACATAAACTCTTAACTGCATATTCATAAAGGAGGCAACCATCACCATATTTCCTTAGCTCATTTGACCCTACACCAACCTACCAACATTCCTTTGAAACCTAAGCTATCAACTCTCAAATGTTGCACATCCTAGGCCCTAATACATTCCCAAATATCATTGTTCGTTAAACTTTGTCTGGTTTGTCTTCCCATAATTCCATCCTACCATAAGGAACCTACTTTATTGTGATTGGATTCTTGGCCAACCATCTCTTGGAAACCTGAAACATAAACACAAGAAGATTATAAAGCTTTACCATCTGATCTATTTTGGATGGTTATTTAATGGTAAATATCAATACCATTAATCTCCGCAACTTGATGATAGTCTTTCCATAAGCATGACATATGTATTTATCCTTTGACTGGGCATCTTGAATAGCACTTGTCATCTTTCCATTGTATTTATCTTGCGTACTGTCATACTGAAAATTGCATTCTTAAGTTGAATATTTTTATTGTGATTTGAAACCCAAGTTCAGAAATATTTGAAACTAGAAAAGGAAGCAGATGGAAGAGGGCCACACAAGTCACTATGCACAAGCTCAAAGGGAAATAAGGTGTGCCAAGAGGCACGTTTGTCAAAACTGTCCCGATGATGTTGTTCGAGTACACAATCGGAACAAAAACCATCCTTGCAAGATACTAGCAGAAGACCAGTCACCATATTGTCTTTACATAGTTGTTGCAATGAGCGATAATTTAAGTGACCAAATGGCTCATGCCAAATTTTGCTCAAGTTATCACTATGAGCAAAAAAAACTGAAGGAAAAGGTGATGACCCAAAGTTGTTAAATTTGAACAACCTAGTAATATCATCAATAGTTCCAGTAGCAAGGACATTTTGAGGATTTTTAAAATCCTTGACTACAACTTGGTGAGGTGTAAATGTCACAGTTTTACCTTCACCTGAATGAGTAATTTGATAGATTGATAACAAATTGCAGGAAATTTTTGGAACACATAGTACATCACTGAAATGACCATTTTCTACTGGAACTGTTCCAGATCCTACAACACTTAGAGATCTATCATCACCAACAAATATTTGTTTGGTGTTACATTCATGCATAGTAGAAAATATGGCTTAATCCTTAGCCATATGATAAGATGCTCCAGAATCAATGAGACATTCATTTGAAGTAGAAGAAGAAGATGCAATATAAGAGTAACCAGAAGCACAAAGTGCATGTCCATGAGAGTAAGATTGTAAAGATGAATTTAGGCTGATGTGGTGCTTCTTCATTGCTACTTCCAAGGATGGCATCTTCTTAAAACATTTAGATTCATCATGATTATATTTCTCACAAAAATTGCAATGACGCTCAGTCTTCTTTCCTTTTTGCTTGGATCCTTTGTCATTTTTAAAGAAGGAGCTTACTGAGAAGGTTTGAGACCCTTGTTGTTTTGCTTATTATTGTGAAAATTATGTTTCTCGGGAGGCTTGTACTTTTCATTCTCTTGGGACAATAAAGCTTTCCCAGATGTATCTGCATTGTTAATTATTCCAAGATGAATGAGCTTATATTGCTCTCTAATTAAGGAATCACAAAAGGATTCAAGGCTAGGCTCTTGATAGCTAGCTGTAGTCAAGGATTCTTTCATGGAGTAGAATGTAGATACAAAAACAGAATATGCAGGTCCAAGTTTTAAAAGAATATGATAAATACATTGTTTGTCTTCTTTCTTAATCTTGCATTCGGCACATAATAGTATAAGAGTTTTATACTTAAATAAATAGTCCTGAATGCATGAAAAATCATCTGGATTCAAGGAAAGCAACTCATTCTTAAGTTGATGACCCTGAATTTCATTATGTTTACCAAACAGAGATTCCAACTTTTCCCAAGCTTTGTTAGGTTCATCAATTTTAGATGTGGAATCGAAGATCAGTAGAGGTTGACATCCCAATCAATCCATGAGCTTCATCACATCTATTTTCCCATTTAATTTTCTTATCATCATCAGTGGGTTCTGTTTCTTTCCCTGAGGTTATCCTGAAAAGTCCCCTACTTCGTAGAACATCCTGCATACGAGATTTCCATGAGAAATAGTTAGAACTTGTAAGTATAATATCACAAGGGACGACCATACTGTAAAATAATGGCTGAAAAAATAGAAACTAACTATCTGGTTGCAAAGAGCTCGAAAAAATATGCAGTTTAAAAAAAAACAGCACTGAAAACTGATTCTGGATGATGAAGTTATGCTTAATCAAATAAAATGTTGAAGATGTCCCCAATAGTGACATAGCAGATATTAACTTGACCAACTAAAAAAAGAAGCCCCCTCTTCCCAAATCAACCTGTGACAATCACTTTTTTTACAATAAAGTTGCTTTGAAGTGAATCACTTTTGTAGAATAAGTGATGTTCACTTTTACAATAATGTGACTTTTAAATAGTGTGGCAATAAATTAAAAGACTTTTATTTTTTTTATTTAGGTTAGATGCACTTTTACAATAAAATAACTTGAAAATAGAAATTGCATGCACTAAAAGCTAGCTTAATAAGACGTGAACTCAAAACGTATTAAGTAATAAAGCAACTTTAGACCAAGTGAGCTAAGTTTAAAATGTACATAAAATAATGGAAAGAGAAAGGATTTTTTTTTTAACTCTTCTCTCTCGTTCTCCATGCTTGCTTTCTTTTCCTTCAGTTTTGTCGAAATGGGTGTTTATGGAGCAAATGGAAACGGTTTTCGGTGAAATGAAAACTATTTCCCAATGGAAAAGGCACTCTGGACATAATGGAATAGCTTCCACAGGCCAAAAATGCATAGAAAATCCAGAAACAAAAACCCATTCAAACTTTCGGCAACACCGGTTCCAGATCTCGATCAAAACCGAAAGAGGCTCTTCATAAAAGCTCTGATACTATGTTTGGGTACATAGGGTACTCCCAAATTACCAAACACCTTCTATTGATGGGCTGAATTGGCACAAGTGTCAACCAAGAGACAACCCGATCTGAGAGTTTTCGAGATGCTCTCAGTCGTTAGGTAGCTGTCCCTGACGGGATTAAGGCCCCGTTACCTTCCTTAAGTTATTCCTAACTACAGGAGAGGAGAAAACTAAGGCTACTGTTTATCTACACTATCCCTATGAAGACTAGTTAAGTTAATTAGTATATTACAAAATTGATCAGACAAAGTTGATCTAATCAATCAATTAATTTATGATACAAGAATAAAAAGTTAATCAAATATGAACATACTTAATGAATTAAAGAGATACAATATAAACACATGTACATTATTCACAAGATCAGAAAATGACTTGACATTGATATAAATATAAAGATCTGGTTCAATAGAATTTTCAAAAATAACTGAAAGGAAAAAATACTATTAATCTATTCTAAAAAATCCTATCTCGATCGGGAGCGTAGAAAACATTAAACTGGAATCAAATTTGCCAATAATTCTACTGTGCTAACAATCTTGATAATATTCAGAAGAAATTTAGAATCTAAACAAGATCACACAGTGAACGGATATATCACATATATTTGGTGACAATATCAAATTTACTTTATAACATATATTAGCAAATCAAAACCAGTGTAAATCGATAGATTAAATATGATGTATTTGCAGAATTCATCAAAGGAATCATGACAAAACATAAATAATGCAGAGAGAGGGACAAGATCAAACAATATCAAAAATACATTTGCGTAGTAAAAATACGGTAAATGTATATAGATATCACCAATGAAAAATACTGTAGCTGCTGACAAAAAATTGCCTCAAGTCACAGAAAATAATTACAGTGATATTGTCATGTCTTCTCTCCCACTATCGACCCCCACATTAGTATTCCCAAAGAATTGTTTAAATAGTCTTTCTTCGGAAGAGATGAGTCATTAACAAATCATGTTGAATATAGAAATGTTTTTCAAAAATCAAGGGATCGAGATACTTTAGGAGAACATATCTCTAAAAGGACACCTATGAATTTGACTTTTCACAAATTCACTCAAAATATGAACATTGAATATTTCCTCATCATACGAGTCACAACTGCTTCCTCTATTCCAGCCACAAGTGCTCCATATGCTCATCTACTCCATAATCCTCGAATCATCCTATTTGATCATTAAAATAATGATATCAGAAAACAATATTGAAAAGACGAAATTATAATATTGGACAAAAAAGAAAATGCATACAACATCTTCACAATAATTATCTGAATCATCATCAATTTCAGGTCTAACTTTTACAAAAGGGTACAGGAAAGCTTGCAGGTGGCCGAACCTTTTAGATCCAGCATAGATTTAGGTGCAGAGGAGATTGGACCATTGACTTGATTCAAATCAACAAACTCAGGTTCATTCTATATAAGACTTTTCTTGTTTTATATTCCTATCATTCTCAGAATCAAAATCGACTATTCATAACCATAACCATCTCATGAAATTCAAGTTAAGAGTTGAATATAATAATTTCAACTCAGCCATGAAGAAAATCATTTTTGTCACTTCAGAATGTTTCTATCATTTTCAACAAGACAGTAAGTCATCAGAATTAGGCACACTCAATCATTTGTTTCCAGAATCTCGCTGAATCTCTGACATAGAAGTCTAAATTTCAAACAGAAACAAGACTCAAATGCTCAAGACTATATTTTAAACAAATAGCATAATGATTTGCAATAGACTTGATTCAAATGACAACAATTCAAAATAGACATCTGTTTCTGCAATCATCTTTTGAGTCACGGTCATAACAGAAACTAAATCACGCATAATGGTAAACGTAACAATCATGTATTATTTTCATCATGAGAACATTCTGGGAATTAAAACCAAAGATGAATAAACCGATTTCAACAAGTCTGAATATCTCCCATTAGATCATTTCCAAAAATGAAAACCCTGAATGATGGCGATGTCACTGACTTTCATAAACTTGCCCGAGTAAATCAATGTTTCAAAAATTTACACAAGGTCATGGACATATTCTAGTACCATTTCAATTTTGGTTGTTCCTGCAAGGCTCTCTAAATTCTGAGAAACAGAGTCTTTTTCATTAACCAAACCTTACAACGTTTTCTGAATTGACACAAACTCAGCAAACAGGAAACTAATACCGGGATCATAACATTCACAGGAACTTTGTTTGATAATGTAATCTGGACAAGACCCTTGAAAACACAGTCTCTAGGTTCCCATAATGGTTTAGCAACAAACTGTAACCTGAATTTCAGTTTCAAGCAAATGTATTCTCAATCTAGAATTTAAAACTAAACGTTGAAATGTTTTCTTTGATGAATACGCTTTTCAACAGATCATTCTCAAACTCTATTGTTCTACTGAGACTGAGAAATTCAGAAATAATTAGAACGCGTTACCAGAAATATATAAACCAATCATAGAGATTGCAAGAACACCCAGAACAGTAAGTAATTCGCACTCTTTTCCATTCATCTTTGCTGGTCATTGTGCTCGCTATGGACATCCACAAACCAAGGTGCTTCCTTAAAGGGGAATCTTTAGCCAAGGAAGGAAACCATGTAGAAACCCCAAAAAGAAACGATATTCTTTATAAAAACTGAAGTATGTGCTTTTGAAAAGAGATGTGCTTGATCCATAGATATCATCCCAGTATTACTAAATCTATACAAAAAAGGCTACATTGAAATTAGCTTAGGCTACCTTGACAAGAGAAATAAGCACAGCCTTATGAAAGGTATGAAATATTAGGAGCCATTTTCTTTCTCTTTAAAGCCTACATCTTATCGGTTGAAGGAGAAATGGAAGCTCACTCATTATCTGTGTTCAAGCAGTGAAGTAGACTAAGCTTGGGCCCATCTGACAGCCGATCCAAGGGATGTGGAGCCCTCATCCTCCCACTGCAAGGAAGGTGAAATCCAAAGGTCTCGGGTGTTTCCAGATTAACGAAGCCAACCACCTTAAAAATATAGAGAAGGGGGTTAGAAATGGAATGCTTCCCTGCCTGTCTCTTTCCATTTAATGTAAAATCCTTTTCATTCCCACCCGTTCGATGGAATGGAAGTATTGGGACAGGCAGATCAATATTGCTCATGCTCCAATCAATATTTTCTGGACCGGCTTCTAAACCTGGAATCGTTAGTGTAAATGTAGCTGGAAAATAAATAGGGGTCGTATGCCATTAGAGTAAAGTCAATGCAGTGCCGACAGATGGATTTTCTCATTGGAACGCGAACTGCAAGACCTACTAGTGATAACCGCTCCTTAGTAATGCCCTTAATCATGAGTTTGGAAATGAAACTCGAATAAGAACTCGAATTGCTTCTTGGCCTAGCCGATCCAAGGTGCATGCACCTACTATTAGCCCAACGTAGAAAAGATGATCATTGTCTTAAAGAACAACATTCAACTTACCTGAAACTATTCTTGTATGAATTTGAAATTTAAACCAATTCAGCAAAAACCAACAACCAGCCAAGCTATGAGACACTGGTCTTCGAAGCAAATGGAATCAGCAACCAAAATGGATTTTCTAGAAAGACCAACCTAAACCCTTCTTCTCAGAATTAGAACAAGTTTCAGACAAAATGACTTATTTGTTCACTCCACAGTGTCCTCATGAGTATGAACAATGCACAGACCAATTCAAAGATGGATAGCATGGGAATTGTCAGAATTTAAATAGAGTTTAATCAAGACAATATTGTGTGACCAGTCCAATTCCTTACACTCAGCTAACATAGCATAATTGTTGCTAAACTTTCACAATACAGTGTTGATAGAAACCCCAGATGTTGCAAGCAGAAACGATATGATAAAACTCTCTCTTGTGCTTAGAGCATAATGACTCAATGAAAACAAATCTTTACAGGTCTTACAACTCAAGAATGACAAAAGACTGAGCTAAAACCCTAGACAGTGGTTCGATTTATCATAATGATCAAACATACCAGGTCGCACAGTCTCTCAGAAATGCACAGGGTTCATGAATGATCAATGTGGCATCCAAAAATCAAAGGGCAAAACCATAACCCTTATTCAAAGCATGAACCAGATGAGTACGAAGCTTTCCGTTATTCACAATTCAAAAATGTGAAAGAGATGTGTTAAAACCCAATCATGAATTAATCAGTGTGAAGCTATCGAGGATCATTACTTCCCTGTCACATACATTATGGCGCAAGTACTGAGAGTACGAAGCTCTAGTTAAGTAGACTCATGCTAAATGACAAGTGGCAATTGATTAGTTCATAACGTGACAACTATGCTCATTGTATCACCATGAATATTTATATGAATCCCATCTCTTAGAGTTCAGTCATGTCGACTAATAAATATAAGGAGATATTAGATATCACATAAAGCGAAACATCATATGTCGAAGAGCTATGGAAATCATCCTTTTATGAAAACATGGATGTGTCAAATTTCCTAAGTTTAAATCATGTCAAATAATCATAGGAGATATCCATTGAAACAAGAATTTATATGTCCAGCGGTAAAGACAAGTTGAATGAAAAGAGAATTTGATAATGCTAAGGAACCATAGGGTATCAAATGGAAGGAATGCCAAACAAATAGGGTAAAGATAGAATGGTTAGAGTATTTACATAATATTTTAATCATTATCTAAAATCCTTCACAGAATTTTGATAATGAAATTATGAAATATTTTAACCACAATGTTTTGATATACATCTATGACTCGACTGCCTTTTCATTAAGCCTATGTTTCCATGAAGAATTGATCATCTCTTGGTTGAGACATGCTTTGAAACAATTTTTTGAAATTTTTATCTTTTCAATGATAAAAATTTTATTTACAAAAATCAAAAGAAAATAATTACAAAATCAAAACCAAAAAGAATAATGACAAATACCAAGATAAAAGTCTCGTATGATAAATCTGTAGCTAAAAGCTATAGAAATGTAATCTGTAGCTACAGAAATTTAGAATTTTTCAAAATTTTGCTAGTGGGTTCCCTTTCCTCTGCAACTTGGAAAGGGATCTTGTTGGGAGGCCAACAAATGGTGACTTACGGGGTGAAGCAGTTATCTCTGTACAAACACACCATCTAACCAGATATCTTGAAGCAAGAAGAAAAGACTTCCTTCGAATCAGATTAAAACCTTTTAATACAGAAATCATAAAATTGTGTCCTTTTGATAATGCTAAATGTTGGACTATGCTTGATTTCAAGTCTTTTATGATTATCCAAAGATTACTTTTAGGAATAGCATGAATTTTAGAGTTTTTCAAAAAATTCAAAACTCGGAAAGAAATTAGCTCTGGGAATTCAAAGAACTTCTGATAACTAACCAGCATTTATAGATTTAGTCCCAATACTACAGTTCTATCCCTTCAGCCAACAGGCATCCATAGCCTCGAAAGGGTTAACTTTTAACCATCAATCCCAACATTCTTGTCCCAAAATAAAATTTCAACATATGAGCATTTAGGTCTTCTGAATTTATTAAGTGTAAGTTGCATTGGAAACTCTTTACGAGTATGGGATGACTTATGGATTCTTATAGTTTTGTATAAATATGGTACTTATGATTTGAAATCCAAATTGGTCACATATGGAGCCACTCCAGCCAGCAGGCATCCATAGCCTCGAAAGGGACCATCTTTTAACCCTTTTTACCCAATGGCTTATATCCCTGCATAAATAAATTGAAGAAGGTTTCATACCCAAAATATTGAGTGCTAATCTATTTAAAGATCTGCATCTTATAATGGGGGAATGTATCTGGAAACTCTTTACGAGTAGGATAGCGTAACGGACTTAGAGATTGCTGGTTTCATATCTGACTTTCAATTGTTTTCCCAAAGCTGATTTCTGACTGAGTAATGATATTCTTAGTAAGGATGAATTCATGATCTATTAATTTCAGCAAAATATAAGGATAATAATAAAAGAAATAAAGCACAATCTCAGTCTTTGCCTAGTGTTCATCTTTTCTTCACAACAGTTTTAGTTTCTTGTGTAGATTTTCAAATCTGAACTGAAGACATTTTTCTAACAGCTTGATTGTTTTCTGCAATCAGATTGTGAGCTTGTGACAAAGACAGCTTCCCAAAATTCAAAGATTTTCTGGTTTTGAAGAAGTCAAAAACAAAAGATTCAGCAGAAAATAAAGAAAGAAAATCAATCAAAATATTTACAAAAATATGATATAAAAAGTTTACTTTCAGCAGGTTACCGAAAGTAAGTTTTCAGAATTTCACCATTCATTGGATAAGTTCAGAATCACCCACCAGTGTTTGCTTACTAAAGATAACTAAGACCAAATGTAAATCAATGTCTCCTAATTATACGACTAACTTATAGAAAAGTTAGCAATGACAATGCTTGTTTTCTTAATAAATCATGAAGGGTTTGATTTAACAAGGTCTTATTTGAAAATAAAGAAAGAAGACTTGTAAAAGGTCAACTACAATTTTGCAGTTATGAGATCAAAAATATTCATTCAAAACATTCCATATCAAAGTTTTATAATTTTACAACTAATAATATGACTGGGATATGAATGTTTTTGGAAATAAAAATAAAGAAAAACAAAAAATGAGATAGGGTAAAGAATATTTCCTTGTAGATGTTTGTGGCTATCTCATTTTCAGCTTCAATACTTTTGTTATCTTCATACCTGCATTTATTGAAGAAAAACAAACATAAATTAATCTAAATTATAAAACTAATCTAAGCTAATAAAATAAAATATATACAGACTAAGTAAATGTGTATTTCCAATGAAGCCATTCGCGTAGCTTGAAACCTGCCAAAGAAAACAAGTCACGTATGAGTATTGGAAATTGGAATGCTTTAAAATGAAGAAAATAAATCAAATCAGTTTTTGTATGTACAAAGCGTGAAAGATGACATGGAAACTTTTTGATAAATGATTCCTCCCACCATGTATAAATCGGATCATAAAAATCAAGTTGGGGGAGAATAGATTTCTCGTGAGAATCATGACTAAGAAGAATCTCATCAGGAGTATGATTCAAAATTTGCGAAAAGGATTCGGTTAAAAACGTATCTTTTAACACAATATCATCACGACTAAATTTTAAAAGAACAAAATGACATTTGGGTATTATCTGGAAATCAAATACATCATTGTGTCTTTTAATGTGAAGATTAACTTTAGATATGATTATCATGTTGCAATGAAGAAAATCAATGTTCAATACCTCATGAATAAATTATACATCCCTTTCAATATTACAAACTGAATCATAATCCTTACTGAGAAAATATAAAATCGATGAATATGCATGAGTCTGATGAGTGACGATAGCAGAAAAATTATGATCTTCTTCATGACAAATTTGAAATAAATCAGAACGGATATCAATGTGTCCTTCATCCTCCAAAAATGTATTCCTTTGTATCCTATCAAAATCTGACCATAATAGAGTATTTCTTAGAAAATCATAACATGTAAATGTAATCTATGATCAACAAAAACATCAGGATACAAAGAATAGTAAGATTCAGAGTATAAAAAATTAAATGCTTCTCTGTTGATATGATTTGTATCATTGACTGCTTTAACAGAAGCATCATTAATAAAACTCTGATCTAATGAATTTTATGAAGGAGTGAAAAGAACTAACTCATCATGAGAAGAATATAATGAAATTATATCATCATTAGCACATTCAGTTGAAGAATCAAGAATTTGCGATTCGTCTTCCATTGTAGTGTGGACAACCAGAGTTTCAAAATTATCACTTAATGTAAAAGTTGAATTATCATCTTTATTCTCTTGTTCTTGAAATTGCATGTCATAAGATTCTGTGATTTGTCCATTTTCAACAATTTAATTTTCAGCAGTGGAATTAGTAAAAATAGATTCTAAATCATTTTCAACTGATGAAATAACATGCATGCTATCTACAGCAGATTTTTCATTCTTTTCCAAATCATGAAAATCAAAGAGAGAGGTAAGATAGAGAAACCAATCCATTTTGTCCTTTTCGGAAAGCCGGTGTCTCTCATGAAACCTGCAACATATTAACATAAATCTGGAAAAGAAATCATCAAGTGATTCATCTTTATGTCTACGAAGATTTTCTAGTTCAAGTCCAAGTATCTTGTAACTATAATCCTCATGAGCATTAAGAAATAATTTCATGAAATGTTCCCATGAATGAATCGATTTTGCTGGCAAGAACTCAAACCAACACAGAATTCTTCCTGTGAAAGTAGCCACAAAAATTCTGCATTTCTCAACCTCATCAAATAGATCTATGAAATCACAAAAAGAATTAAAATCTAAAAGATGATGAGAAGCATAAATATTACCTTCTCCATTGAAGCTCAGTCGTCGCAAGAAATTAGATATCTCTGGAGAAAAACTTTCATCAGACATACAAAAACTGAAAGCATGATCTAAAAGAGTGATATCAGCCATTTCATGCTAAAAAATAAAAATCAAACGAAATCAAAAATCAAACAACTCAAAATGGCCTTCTAGCTGATCAGGTCCTTCTTCTAGCGCCATTGTTGACGGGCCGAATTGGCACAAGTGTCAACCAAGAGACAACCTGATCCAAGAGTTTTCAAGATGCTCTCATTTGTTAGGTAGCTGTCCCTGACGAGATTAAGGCCCCGTTACCTTCCTTAAGTTATTCCTAACTACAGGAGAGGAGAAAACTAAAGCTACTATTTATCTACACTATCCCTATGAAGACTAGTTAAGTTAATTAGTATATTACAAAATTGATCAAACAAAGTTGATCTAATAAATCAATTAATTTATGATACAAGAATAAAAATTTAATCAAATATGAACAGACTTAATGAATTACAGAGATACAATATAAACACATGTACATTATTCACAAGATCAGAAAATGACTTGACATTGATATAAATATAAAGATCTGGTTCAATAGAATTTTCAAAAATAACTGAAAGGAAAAAATACTATTAATCTATTCTAAAAAATCCTATCCCGATCGGGAGCGCAGAAAACATTAAACTGGAATAAAATTTGCCAATAATTCTACTGTGCTAACAATCCTGATAATATTCAGAAGAAATTCAGAATCTAAACAAGATCACACAGCGAACGGATATATCACATATATTTGATGACAATATCAAATTTACTTTATAACATATATTAGCAAATAAAAACCAGTGTAAATCGATAGATTAAATATGATGTATTTGCAGAATTCATCAAAGGAATCATGACAAAACATAAATACTGCAGAGAAAGGGACAATATCAAACAATATCAAAAATACATTTGCGTAGTAAAAATACGGTAAATGTATATAGATATCACCAGTGAAAAACACTGTAGCTGCTGACAAAAAATTGCCTCAAGTCACAGAAAATAATTACAGTGATCTTGTCATGTCTTCTCTCCCACTATCGACCCCCACATTAGTCTTCCCTCCCACTATCGACCCCCACATTAGTCTTCCCAAAGAATTGTTTAAATAGTCTTTCTTGGGAAGAGATGAGTCATTAACAAATCATGCTGAATATAGAAATGTTTTGCAAAAATCAAGGGATCGAGATACTTTAGGAGAACATATCTCTAAAAGGACACATATGAATTTGACTTTTCACAAATTCACTCAAAATATGAACATTGAATATTTCTCATACGAGTCACAACTGCTTCCTCTATTCCAACCACAAGTGCTCCATATGCTCATCTACTCCATAATCCTCGAATCAGCCTGTTTGATCATTAAAATAATGATATCAGAAAACAATATTGAAAAGACGACATTACAATATTGGACATAAAAGAAAATGCATACAACATCTTCACAATCATTATCTGATTCATCATCAATTTCAGTTCTAACTTTTTCAAAAGGGTACAGGAAATCTTGCAGGTGGCCGAACCTTTTAGATCCAGCATCGCTTGAGCTACAGAGGAGATTGGACCATTGACTTGATTCAAATCAACAAACTCAGGTTCATTCTATATACTTTTCTTCTTTTATATTCCTATCATTCTCAGAATCAAAATCGACTATCCATAACCATAACCATTTCATGAAATTCAAGTTAACAGTTGAATATAATAATTTCAACTCAGCCATTCATCAAAATCAGGCACACTCAATCATTTGTTTCCAGAATCTCGTTGAATCTCTGACATCGAAGTCTAAATTTCAAACAGAAACAAGACTCAAATGCTCAAGACTGTATTTTAAACAAATAGCATAATGATTTTCAATAGAATTGATTCAGATGACAACAATTCAAAATAGACATCTGTTTCTACAATCATCTTTTGAGTCACGGTCATAACAGAAACTAAATCATGCATAATGGTAAACGTAACAATCATGTATTATCTTCATCATGAGAACATTATGGAATTAAAACCAAAGATGAATAAACCAGTTTCAACAAGTCTGAATATCTCGCATTAGATCATTTCCAAAAATTAAAACCCTGAATGATGGCGATGTCATTGACTTTCATAAACTTGCCCGAGTAAATCAATGTTTCAAAAATTTACACAAGGTCATGGACAGATTCTAGGACCATTTCAATTTTGGCTGTTCCTGCAAGTCTCTCTAAATTCTGAGAAACAAAGTCTTTTTCATTAACCAAACCTTACAATGTTTTCTGAATTGACACAAACTCAGCAAACAGGAAACTGATACCGGGATCATAACATTCACAGGAACTTGGTTTGATAATGTAATTTGGACAAGACCCTTGAAAACGCAGTCTCTCGGTTCCCATAATGGTTTAGCAACAAACTGTAACCTGAATTTCAGTTTCAAGCAAATGTATTCTCAATCTGGAATTTAAAACTAAACCTTGAAATGTTTTCATTGATGAATATTTTTTCAACAGATCATTCTCAAACTCTATTGATCTACTGAGACTGAGAAATTCAGAAATAATTAGAACGTGTTACCAGAAATATATAAACCAATCATAGAGATTGCAAGAACACCCAGAACAGTAAGTAATTCTCACTCTTTTCCATTCATGTTTGTTGGTCATTGTTCTCGTTGTGGACATCCACAAAAACCATCCACAAACCAAGGTGCTTCCTTAAAGGGGAATCTTTAGCCAAGGAAGGAAACCACGCAGAAACCCCAAAAAGAAACTATATTCTTTATAAAAACTAAAGTATGTGCTTTTGAAAAGAGATGTGCTTGATCCATAGATCTCAGCCCAATCTTACTAAATCTATACGAAAAAGGCTACATTGAAATTATCTTAGTCTACCTTGACAAGAGAAATAAGCACATCCTTATGAAAGGTATGAAATATTAGGAGCCGTTCTCTTTCTCTTTAAAGCCTACATCTTATCAGTTGAAGGAGAAATGGAAGCTCACTCATTATCTGTGTTCAAGCAGTGAAGTAGACTAAGCTTGGGCCCATCTGACAGCCGATCCAAGGGATGTGGAGCCCTTATCCTCCCACTGCAAGGAAGGTGAAACCCAAAGGTCTCGGGTGTTTCTGGATTAACAAAGCCAACCACCTTAAAAATATAGAGAAGGGGGTTAGAAATGGAATGCTTCCCCGCCTGTCTCTTTCCATTTAATGTAAAAGCCTCTTCATTCCCACCCGTCCGATCGAATGGAAGTATTGGGATAGGTAGATCAATATTGCTCATGCTCCAATAAATATTTTCTGGACCGGTTTCTAAACCTAGACTCGTTAGTGTAAGTGTAGCTGGAAAATAAATAGGGGCCGTATGCCATTAGAGTAAAGTCAATGAAGCGCTGACAGATGGATTTGCTCATTGGAACGCGAACTACAAGACCTGCTAGTGATAACCGCTCCTTAGTAACGCCCTTAATCATGAGTTTGGAAATGAAACTCGAATAAGAACTCGAAACGCTTCTTGTCCCAGCCGATCCAAGGTGCGTGCACCTACTATTAGCCCAACACAAGAAAAGATGATCATTGTCTTAAAGAATAACATTTAGCTTACCTGAAACTATTCTTGTATGAATTCGAAATTTGAACCAATTCAACAAAAATCAGCGACTAGCCAAGCTATGAGACACTGATCTTCGAAGCAAATGGAATCAGCAACCAAAATGGATTTTCCAGAAAGACCAGCCTAAACCCTTCTTCTCATAATTAGAACAAGTTTCAGACAAAATGACTTATCTGTTCACTCCACAGTGTCCTCATGAGTACGAACAATGCACAGACCAATTCAAAGATGGATAGCATGGGAATTGTTAGAATTGAAATAGAGTTTAATCAAGACAATATTGTGTGACCAGTCCAATTCCTTATGCTCAGCTAACATAGTATAATTGTTGCTAAACTTTCACAATACAGCGTTGATAGAAACCCCAGATGTTGCAAGCAAAAACGATATGATAAAACTCTCGCTTGTGCTCAGAGAATAAAGACTCAATGAAAACAAAACTTTACAGGTCTTACAACTCAAGAATGAGAAAAGACTGAGCTAATACCCTAGACAGTGGTTCAATTTATCATAATTATCAAACTCAGTAGAAAACATACCAAGTCGCACAGTCTCTCAGAAATGCACAGGGTTCGTGAATGATCAATGTGGCATCCAAAAACCGAAGGGAAAAACCATAACCCTTATTGAAAGCATGAACCAGCCGACTACGAAGCTTTCCATTATTCACAATTCAAAAATGAGAAAGGGATGTGTTAAAACCCTATCATGAATTAATCAGCGTGAAGCTATCGAGGATCATTACTTCCCTGTCACATACATTATGGCGCAAGTACTGAGAGTACGAAGCTCCAGTTAAGTAGACTCATGCTAAATGACAAGTGGCAATTGATTAGTTCATAATGTGACAACTATGCTCATTGTATCACCATGAATATTTATATGAATCCCATCTCTTAGAGTTCAGTCATGTCAACTAATAAATATAAGGAGATATTAGATATCACATAAAGCAAAACATCATATGTCGAAGAGCTATGGAAATCATTCTTTTATGAAAACATGGATGTGTCAAATTTCCTAAGTTTAAATCATGTCAAATAATCATAGGAGATATCCATTGAAACAAGAATCCATATGTCTAGCGGTAAAGACAAGTTGAATGAAAAGAGAATTTGATAATGCTAAGGAACCATAGGATATCGAATGGAAGGAATGCCAAACAAATAGGGTAAAGATAGAATGGTTAGAGTATTTACATAATATTTTAATCATTATCTAAAATCCTTCACAGAATTTTGATAATGAAATTATGAAATATTTTAACAACAATGTTTTGATATACATCTATGACTCGACTGCCTTTTCATTAAGCCTATGTTTCCATGAAGAATTGATCATCTCTTGGTTGAGAAACGCTTTGAAACAATTTTTTGAAATTTTTATCTTTTCAATGATAAAAAATTTATTTACAAAAATCAAAAGAAAATAATTACAAAATCAAAACCAAAAAGAATAATGACAAATACCAAGAGAAAAGTCTCGTATGATAAATCTGTAGCTAAAAGCTATAGAAATGTAATCTGTAGCTACAGAAATTTAGAATTTTTCAAAATTTTGCCGGTGGGTTCCCTTTCCTCTGCACCTTAGAAAGGGATCTTGTTGGGAGGCCAACACCTTTAGATACCACTTCACACAAATAGATCACATATCAACACACTGATGTTTGTCACATGGTCAAAACCCTCGAGAGAGAAACAGTCCACAGCCCCAGCCAAATGGCTACTTTGAGCAATTTATTATGAAAAAGAAAGAAAGTTACATGAGCTTCTCATAATTGATCAACTAGCCAAGGACCCTCTATGCTCTTTAAATAGAGATCATAGACCAATCGGGTGTTAAGCCACAGATCAATGGTAGGTATGATCTAAGAGAAGTTGAACCGTCGGATCCCTCTATGTCTAGAACATATCGTGACCGTCGGATTAGAATATTTCCAAATGCATACTAATACATACTAAATAAACACACTTTTACCTAACGGATATATTATACAATTTGATCTTAACTAACTCCTAAGTGTCTAAATATCCTAACACATATAATATCAATGATTTTTCATACTGAAAATTGCATTCTTAAGTTGAAGATTTTTATTTTGATTTTCATTGGAATTTTTCATACATGGGTATGATCTCTGTCCCACATAGATACTTGTCATACATATTGATTAATTGATTGCTTCTACTATTAGTGTAATTTCATAAGCGCAAGTTTAGTATTGGAAACTTTCCCATAAACCAATCTGAACTACATATCACTACCTTGCAATTACAGTACTTACATTAGGATTGTGTTTATACTTGGTGCAAAAACTTTGGAATCCTTTTCATCACTCTTGAAGTAAATATATTGGAGATAGAATGCATATTGAAACATAAGAAGAGCTGCAATTTTCAACAGTAGTACATGCTATGATAGTCATATCTGTTTTGTCGTTGGGTTTTCTTGAGGCATACATAATATGCACCTTTGAAATTTACACTTGATTTAATACTTCATTTCTGGAAATTGTTTTGGTCACCTTGACAGTTTTATTTCCTTGATATCTACAAGAGAATCGTGTTATTTTAACAATTTGATGAGTTTTGGAGCCATTCTGGAACATAACTACTGTATACTCAACAAAGCTAAATCATTTGGGCATATTGATTTGAAACTAGAAATTACTGACAGTGTAAATTCTCCTTCCCTTGGGAAAGCACTATAAATCGATATTTACAAACATATTTTTGTTTGGCATCTCTATAATTTGATATTTAGTACTTGGGGCATATTGCAGTGTGTGAAAGTCATTTTTTAGATTTACACATGATTGAAATATTTCTATGACATACATTTTCTTTGTCTTCGTATAACATATGTGATTGCAATATTCTGTTTATGTAGCCATAAAATCTAATTCACAATAGTTTATTTTTACAGGTTAATAAGTGCAGCTGAGCATAAATTAGACTCACTTCTTCCTCCCTATCAAAAGTAGCTGAAGATTCCAAACCGAGAGTACTTGAGTGTCTCTAGTGTTACTCACTTGATAGAGGTAAGCATGAGTTAATGTATGAAGTATCTTGTTCTATATACCATTGCATAATGGTGTATTATTTCTCGTACATCAAATAACTCATGAAAGATAATACATTAATGTGTTTTGAATTCTTAATTTGAATTGGTTAGATTATATTTTCCTAATTTTGCACGTGAACTTGGTTATTGTTGTTTCCTATTGAACAATATAAATAATTTGCTTCATTGTTTTTCTACTTTATAGTTCATTGTTTTTCTATTGATAGTTTTTTATTGGATTTTGCAAGAGTGAAATTAATGTTAAATTTTCATATGCTTAGCTAAGACATCAGTATTTCATTTCATTTTCATGACAAAAGCATATAAACAGGATCACTAAAAGATAGACAGGCACAACCATAAAAAAGAAACACAAAGATTTATCCTGGGAAAACCCTAAAGGGAAAAACCTAGCAAAATCTTCCTCAATATAGATGCCCCAAAAAGATAAAAGATAAAACCAACAAGGAGATCAAAGCCTGATCCTCCTCCTTCTCCAGCTACTTCTCTTCTCCACTAATGCGCTTACACAAGTGAGAGTGTGTGTGTCACAAATGAGGAGAACTATACCTCTATTTATATTCATCCATTCACTTAAGTTAACTCATTTGACATGTAGTCTTGAGTTAAGTCAAGTAGGATCAAGTTACACATGTAGGGTCAAGTAACCACACTGGGGTGCTAATGACCCACCTTTACAATTAGAGGGGACTACCTCATGACTCTTATTAGTTCTTCTGATTAGGAGCATCAGGGTACAATGTAATACAAGTTGTTCTCCCGGTAGGACCATCGGGGACCACAAAAAGATACATATAGAATATTCTTTGAAGTTACAATATTTCAACACTCCCCCTTAACGAGAAGGGTATTCTATAGAAACATCAACAACAACAAGAGTAGAGATAGGGGGCATCATCAACATCAGCAGGGTAACACATCTATAAATCATTGGAAGCTTTTCAACATCATGTAGTCTTCATCTTCAATCTTCAATCTTCATCATCAGCAACATCTTCAGTCTTTGATCAGCAACATCTTCAACATTTTGATCTTTCAATTAGTAATGACATCTTCAGCACTTGGACCCTTCAATCAGCAACATCTTCAGCACTTTGACTATTCGATCAGCAATAACATCTTCAACATTTTGACCTTTCGATCAGCAACATCTTTAGCACTTTGAATTTTTGATCAGCAACAACATCATCATATTATGATCTGTCGATCATAATCATCATCCCATTATGATATTTCGATCAGAAACATCATCATCATACTCTAATCTTTCGATCAGAAACATCATCAACATAGAAACATCATCATCATATTGTGATCTTTCAATCAGAAACATCATCAACATACTCCGATCTTTCGATCAGAAACATCATCATCATACTCTGATCTTTCGATCAGAAACATCATAATCATAGTGCGTCATCATCATACTATGATCTTTCGATCATTATGTCATCATCATCATACTCTGATATTTCGATCAGTATAGCATCATCATCATCAGCAACAACCTGCAATCCACAACTCAAAGACAAAAAAGTCTTTGGATCACTTTTGGACTTAAAGTCAAGGGATTATACAATCCCACCACATTCTCGACAACCAAAGTTACCGAATTGATTACAGGAGAATCAATCCCTATCACTTTAGGACTACGTCCAAGGACGATGCAATCCTACCACATTCTCAAGGACCGAAGCCACTGGATTGATTACGGGAGAATCAGTCCCTATCAATTTAGGACTATGTCCAAGGATGATGTAATCCTACCACATTCTCGAGGACCGAAGCCACCAGATTGATTACGAGAGAATTAGTCCCTATCACTTTAGGACTATGTCTAAGGATGATGCAATCCTACCACATTCTCGAGGACCGAAGCCACCAGATTGATTACAGGAGAATCAGTCCCTATCACTTTAGGACTATGTCTAAGGATGATGCAATCCTACCACATTCTTGAGGACCGAAGCCATCGGATTGATTACGGGAGAATCAGTCCCTATCAATTTAGGACGATGTCCAAGGATCATGCAATCCTACCACATTCTCGAGGACCGAGGTCAGTGGATCTATTATGGACAGATGTCCCGGGATGATACAATCCCTCTTCATTTTTGAAGACCGAGGTCTCCGGATCACTTAAGGGCAAGTGCCCCGGGATGATACAATCCTGCCACATTCTCAAGGATCGAGGTCACCAGATATATTATGGATAGATGTCCCAGGATGATACAATACCTCTTCATTCTCAAAGACCGAGGTCTCCAGATCACTTTAGGGCAAGTGCCCAGGGATGATACAATCCCTCTGCAACATCACTACTCCCCCTTTCAGGGAAGATCTTTTCGAACCACACCAAGCTTGTCTCGAAAGTGTTTGAACTTCACTCAGGACAGAGACTTTGTCAACACATCAGCAACTTGTTCATCAGTACTCACATACTGGAGCTTTATGGCTCCCTTCTGCATCATATCTCGAATGTAGAAATATCTGATTTCTATGTGGTTTGATCTGTCATGAAACACAGGGTTCTTCGTCATCTTTATACAACTTTGGTTATCACATAGAATCACGGTAGTGTCCAACTCTAGGTTGAATAACCCTGACATTAGCTTCCGAAGCCATATGGCTTCATAACTAGCAGAGCAAGCTGCTATATATTTTGCTTCAACTATGCTTAGTGCAACACTAGATTGCTTTCTGCTAAACCATGAGATCATAGAAGATCCCAGACTATAACATCCACCTGATGTGCTTTTTCGATCTGAGATACTTCCATCCCAATCTGCATCTGTAGAGCCATACAATCTATACTCATGGCTATTATCATAATATAGACCAAAGTCTATAGTTCCTTTCAAATATCTCATCACATGTTTTGCAGCTACCAAGTTAACCCGTCTAGGTTGAACTAGATATTTACTTAAGGTGTTCACAGCAAAACAAATGTCTAGTATGGTATTTGACAAATACATCAATGACCCAATGATATGTCTGTAATGAGTCACATCCACTAACTCTGATGAGTCATCATTTAACAACTTCAGGTTGGAATCCATGGGTGTGGACAAGGCTTTGCATTCCAACATGTTGAATCTTTTCAATATCTCTACTGCATACTTTCCCTGATTGAGAAAGCTTCCTTCTGAACTTTGCAATACTTCCAGACCTAGGAAATAATGCATTAACCAAAGGTCTTTCATCTCAAATTCGTCTACTAGTCTCTTCTTGCTTTTCATAATATGTTTCTCATTTCCTGTCAAGAATAAATCATCCACATATAGTAGTAGGATGACAGGTTCATCTTCTACAACCTTGAGGTAAAGGTTAGGATCAGTTTTACTCTTGGTAAAGCCCATGCTTGACAGGAAACTATCTATCCTCTCATACCAAGCTCTAGGAGCTTGTTTAAGACCATACAAGGCCTTCTTCAACTTGCATACATGAGTATGTCTGTCTTCAACTTAAAATCCTTGAGGCTGTTCTATGTAAACTTATTCTTCGATAACACCATTCAGAAAAGCTGTTTTCACATCCATCTAGTGTAAATCCCACATCATTATGGATGCAAGGGCCATGGTAGTTCTAATCGAAGTATATCATGCTACAAGAGAAAATGTCTCTTCATAATCAATTCCCTCTTTCTAAGAGAAACCTCTGGCCACAAATCTTGTTTTATACTTCTCAATACTTTCGTCAGCTGCATGCTTTATTTTGAATATCCATTTGGAGGATACTATACTCTTTCCTTCTGGTTTGGGAACTATATCCCATACATCATTCTTCATTATTGACTGGTATTCTTCAGTCATTGCTTCTACCCATTCTTTCTTCTGTACTGCTTCTTCATAGTTTGTAGGTTCTTGTTCTACCAGATCACACATCAAGGCTACATAGTTGGAAAAATGATTAGGTTTCTTTCTTTCCCTTGTAGAGCCTTCAAGAGCTCCATATCTTTCTGCCTCTCGTAAAATTTCTCTTGTCCAAGCAGCCTTTCTTTTTCTTGATATCTCCATCATGGGAGGTTCTTGTGGTTCTGCCATGTCATGTTCTTTAGGAGCTTCATCTTCAGGGAGACATGTAGTTTCTTTATTTCTGGGTGGTGTCTCTTCTTCATACACTTCTTCAAGTTGACACTTCCCAGATCTCTTAAGAGATGCCTCTTCATCAAATGTCACATCTCGACTGATTTCCATGTGGTGGAATCCAGGAATGTAGATTCTAAATGCTTTCGATACTTCACAATATCCAACAAATATCCCCTTCTTTCCGAAAGGGTCTAATTTCGTTTTTTTCTCTTTTGGTATATGAATATATATTGGACAACCAAATATCTTGAGGTGACTTACCTCAGGCTTCTTTCCCATGAATATCTCTTCTGGAGTTTTGAACCCAAGAGCACTGTGAGATATTCTATTTTGTACATACACAGTAGTTCTTGCCGCTTCTACCCATAGGTGCATTGGAAGATCTTGATCATATATCATTGTCTTCACTGCCTCCCTGATGGTTCTATTATTTCTTTCCGCTACCCCATTTTGTTGGGGATTGTAGGGAGTAGTTAGTTCCCTCTTTATTCCTACATCTTTGCAAAAGGCATCAAACTCATTTGGGGTGTACTCTCCTCCATTGTCTGATCGAAGAATCTTAATTTTCTTGTCAGAAAGATTCTCTATCAAGGCTTTGAACTCCTTGAATTTCTCAAACACTTCACTCTTTTCCTTCAAGAAGTATATCCAAGTCTTTCTTGAAAAATCATCAATAAATGTGATATAATACTCAAAGCCACTTAAGGATGTGGAAGACATTGGACCACATACATCTGAACGAATCAATTCCAACGTACCTTTTGTTTTTGTTTCACTCTTCGGGAATGGATTCTTGATGTTCTTTCCCTTCACACATCCTTTGCAAATGCCTTCATGCTTGATCTTCATGTCTGGTAATCCCATCACTACTTTGTTCACATGAAGTATAGCCTAGTAATTGATGTGGGCAAGCCTTCTATACCATAGTTCACTAGGGTCTATGGACTAATGCACAAAGGCTGTTTCTGAGTGAACCTTGAGTTTATACAAGCCCCCTTCTTCTTCACCAATGATGATTGCATCTTCAATATTCTTTCCTTTGGGCCACATAAGTACTTGACCATCTATGAAAGAAACTTTGAATCCCTTCTTATCTAAAGCTGAGATATAAAGTAAATTTTTCTTTAAACCAGGTACATATAATACATCTTTCATTTTTAAGGGATTACTTGATTCAAGTTTGTAGCTTGCTTCACCAACTCCTTTGATCGGATATTGATAGTCATCTCCTAGGGATACTTTCTGAGGAGAGCTCTTTTCTTCAAGTTTGGATAGATTTTTCTTTTGTCGCATCATGTGCTTTGAAGCACCACTATCAATAGGCCAAGCATCTTCTCCAGGTCTCACAGACCCAGAGAGCACAGAAAATAGTACATATTCTTCCACATCTTCTTCTCTTGCTTGCTTTCTCGAAGGTCCTTCATCTTATTCTTCTTCATCCTCATCTTCAGCTAGATGAGCACGATATCTTTGGTTGTTGTTGATCCTCTGCTTATATTCTTGCTTCTTTATAGGACAATTTCTAGCAATGTGTCCTATCTTGTCATAGTGGAAGCATTGAAAACCAGAGTAGTCCTTACTTGATAGACTTTCTTTCGATCTTTGGAATCTTCTGGGAGGTTGATGCTCTTTGGGACTTTCCTTCTTGAAGATGCGTTGATTCCTTCTTATTTTTCTAGTATGAGTGGCTAGGGCTTGATCATCCTCTTTTAGTAAGGCTTCTCTATTTGCCACTCTAGTCTCCTCTTGAATGCAGTCTTCCCATACCACATAAAACTGCATGTTTTCCTTCCTGGCACACATCATTTGAATGAATGATTCCCGTGGTCTAGTGAGACCATTGAGAGCAGTCATAACCATTTCATCTTCATCAAGCTTATATCCAATAGCTTCTAGTTGCAATTTGATCTGGGAAACCCTTGAAAAGTAGTCTTGGATGGATTCTCCATGACTCATCTTGATGCTCTTCAGTTGAGCTCTTAGATTCATCTTCCTGTTTGATGTTTCTTCCCTCAAACAGTCTTATTGGATGACACTTGAGGAATCAAGTGATCCTTAATGGAGTCAGCAATAATTCTTTGTGACCTAATCATATCATTTCTGTGCTTCTCCTTGGCTTTAGCTTCTTCAGGTTCTGACACTTCTTCTTTGACATACTTATCAAGATCATTCTCTTGGAGAATGAGACCAATCCTATATTCCCATGCTCAAAAATTCTCTATGCCTTCTAGCTTGTCTTCAAGCTTAGTGCTTGAAGTCATCTTGCTAGAGAATTACAAAAATTGAAATTTTGTGGAATGAGAAACTGACCTTACCAGGAGATGTGCTTGAATGAGGTGATTTGACTGATGTACTTGGATTCTGGAAATCTCGATTCTTCACCTTTCAAATCAGATGATTCAGCGTCTGCAGAAATTCCTGTCACGGTTTCTGTGATATCTCTGCAATTTTTTCCCCTCTGTGTCTGAAATTTTGCACTGAGATGACCTCGTATGTCCCTGATCCAACACCATAGGTTTCATCAAAATTGGTTTCACCAATTTCTATTTATGTTCCTTTTCCCAAGGTGACCTATTACAGGACTGTTCACAACAGCGAAGTTGTACAGCATGACACTCTTTCATATTCTGGGTCTGAAATTTGGACTAAAAAATTATAGTCCGTGCCCTTTGTGTAACATCTTCAATAATTCTATTTGGACCTCTGTAGCCCAAGCTATAGCAATTTTCCCCAGGTGTCCTTTTTAGGGATGAATTCTGGAAGAGGCTAGAACCCTAACTTGGAGGGATCATATATCCTTGAATATAGATAATATAAGGCTGAATTTTGGACACAATGTACAAAAGGATTTTATATTCAGCCTCTGCAATTTTCAGCTCCTGAACCTTTGCCAATCTCATGATATAGAGAATGTACCAAAACTTAGCAGTTTTAGTATTTAGGGTTTTTCTAGCTCGAGGTCAAACTAGGGTTTGACTTTCCTAGAGTTTCACCCAACCAAAAAACTTGATCCAGGTATCTAGAATTCTATTTTGATGAGGAGAGAAATCCTATGCTGGGCTCACTCAAAAATTCTTCTTCTGCAAGAAGCCCTAATTTCCTACACCAAAAACTGAAAATGCTTGGAATCGAATTCCGCTTTGACAGAAATATGCGCCCTTCAATGGAGAGTCAGCCTAGCCTTCTTTTGCTGATCAATTTTGGAGAGAAAACCAAAAAGTAAGAATCCCTAGATTCTATAGCTGCACAATGTCTTCTTTTCAGGGTGGTTCTGATACCATGTAAAATTTTCATATGCTTAGCTAAGACATCAGTATTTCATTTCATTTTCATGACAAAAGCATATAAACAGGATCAATAAAAGATAGACAAGCACAAACATAAAAAATGAACACAAATATTTATCCTGGGAAACCCCTAAAGGGAAAAACCCAACAAAATCTTTCTCCATATAGATGCCCCAAAAAGATAAAAGATAAAACCAGCAAAGAGATCAAAGCCTGATCCTCCTCCTTCTCCAGCTGCTTCTTTTCTCCACTAATGCACTTACACAAGTGAGAGTGTGTGTGTCACAAATGAGGAGCACTACACCTCTATTTATATTCATCCATTCACTTAAGTTAACTCATTTGACATGTAGGCTCGAGTTAAATCGTGTAGGCTCAAGTAACCACACTGGGGTGCTAATGACCCACCTTTACAATTAGAGGGGACTACCTCATGACTCTTATTAGTTCTTCAGATTAGGAGCATCGAGGTACAATGTAATACAAGTGGTTCTCTTGGTAGGACCATCGGGGACCACAAAAAGATACATATAGAATATTCTCCGAAGTTACAATATTTCAACACTTATCTAAGTGGGCCATTAAGTATGAAGATCCTATTGCTGAGGCTTTTCCATTGAGTATGAAGAGCCTATTGTTGAGGCTTTCAAGCTCCTAAGTATGGGTTAATTGAAGATGCCGCGGGATCTAAGTATGGCTTAGCATCCAAGTACAAGTGGGATGGTTTAGCCATTGTAATCTCTTGAAAAGTCATCGATGTACTACATGATATTCATGTAAATTTATATGGATATAGTTTTTGAGAAAACCCATATTATTGTAATACTTGTCATTTCATATATATAATATAATTTGTGCGCTTTAAAAATTATATGGTTGTACATTATATTATTTATAAGTGTTGTAATTAACTAATTAATTTGACATTGCCTAATTCACATGTGTATTAGATGACGATAAATAATGTATGATTCTTTTTTAATTTAAACATAATATCATATGAAAAATTTATATTAATTAATAATGGGCACTATTAAAACTACTAAAATATAATAACCACACATAAAATGACTAAAAATTACTAAATTAGTGACCAATAAATGAGATTAATGACCAAAAATCGTATATAAAATGACCAAAAATTGAGAGACATGTGACCAAACAATGAGATATAAATGACCAAAAAAAATAAAAATTCACATATCAATGACCAAAAAGCAGTTTTGGAGGCTTATTTACGGTCTTTTATTATGTGACCAAATTTGGTCATATTCTAGTTTGTCATGTGGTTATTAATTTGGTCATAAATGTGGTCATATATTTGGTCATTGATTTAAATATATGACCAAATTAATGACCAACTGACAAGCTATAAATGACCAATTTTGGTCGCATAATAAAAGACCATAAATTAGCCACGAACGATTGCCAAACCAAAAGTGGTCATTGATATGCAGATTTTGGTCATTTGTTTGGTCACTAATCTCTCATTTTCCACTAGTGAATAGATGTTCTATTTATTACATCTTGGGTATTCAATTTGTTGTTGCGTGCAATCTCCTTTGATGCACTTTCAAACTTAGCATTCTTGAGACATTCATCTTACACATGGGTGTTTGACAACCAGCCACAATAATTTTCTGGAAAATTTAGTGGTGAATATAACTAAATTTCTCCCAAATGATTTTGAAACTTTAGAAGATACTATCAGTTAGGATAAATGGCCCATGTGGGTTTTAAACCATTTACAAGGATTCCTTATGGTTTAGTCACAATGTGCTCCCAAATATCATTACTCTGAAAATGATAGGTTTTTTTCTATTAATAATTTGGGTTGCATTTTTAGTTTGGATTATGAGAAATATCCCACATGAACAAGAGATAATTTTTTGTTGCACCTAAAATCTCTACCAATGCTTCAATCCCTCAAAATCATTGGCCACGAACTCTTTTGGATCATTTTTGTTCCATTCCTAGTCTAGATGATGCACTTTGTCTTCTCACACAGAGCGTCACCCATCTCTGGCACTTGTTGCACATTGATACTAAGAGTCGGTGGTGCCCTTTTAATCACTATAAGGTGCGCCGATGCACTTACCCTTATTACAAGGAGCGCCAACAAGCTTAAGGAGGAAAAGATAGAAGTTTCGAGAAGCTTCCAAGTGAAATCTCTCATGGAGGATGATCCTATATCCTTGGGAGACATGGAACATGACCTCCTAACCCATAGGGACCATTCCCTACCCTCTTTGCAAAATATCTCAACTCATTTGGGCTTCCCTTAGCCTATAAAGGAAAGCTTCATGGACAATGTGAGGAGAGACCAAGAAGAGCATCCTTATGTTGTTTGATTGAAGTGTGGTATAGAGGCAAATTTGAGAGAGTGGTGTGAGAAAGAGTTTGTACTAGTTGAGAGTTATGTGAGTGTGTAAAAGACCTTGTGGAGACAAAGCTACTGACATCAAGGCTTTTATTGTATCTTTCTCTTTTCATCTTTTAATACAAAAGTGTTTCCCTTTCCCATATATAATTTATGTTAATCTTGATCATTTATTATTAGACTCCTTGATCACTAATATAGATTTTTTATTTATCTTGTTACTCTCATCACTTATCTTGTTTCTTGTGTTTCTTTGCAGGTATAGTAGATCACATCAAGATCAGTGAAACAAGGAAAACCTTCCAAACTTATGGTAAGATACTTACTTATTCAAGTAGATCAATTATCTAGGGAAATGATATGTTGTTGTCTCTTTTTGTTCTATACTTGTACAATGCAGGCTAGAGGAACAAGTAGTGTCCGCACTAGTTGAAGTATTCCTACAAACAAAATTAGCGACCATACTAGGGAATAGATCCATTCAGATCTGAGATAGATCTGATTAGATATAGAATAGATCCCATTAAATATGATATTTTTTATTACATTTTTCTTGAAAACTTGTGATTCTTGTTTTCTTAACTCATTTGAGTTGTTAATGTGAGTGATCTACCTGACCGTCCCTTCAATTGCCTCTTGTGATGTGTGATTTTCCTCACTAGTATTCCATCTTCATCCATAATTGATTTCTTTTGCAGGTTAGGTTATGTTGGTTTACATTTATCCATTCTGAATCTCTACAAAATATCAGTAGCATCCTTATGCTGGAAATAAAAATACCTTAATCAGTTTGAGTAATTTCCAGACAAAGGAAATACTTCACCAGTCCTAGATCAGTCATTTCAAATTCCTTTTTTCATGACTATCTTGAAATATTCAAGCATCAAGTTACTAGTGTAAATCATGCCTTCAACATAAAGACATACCATCAACATTTTACCTTGCTTTGTTTTGACATACAAAGTGGTCTCATTGCTGCTTCTACTGAAACCATTGTTGATGAGGTAGGAGTCAATCCTACTTTACCAAGCTTGTTGAGCTTGTTTTAGACAAGACCAGGCCTTTCTCAACTTAAACACTTTGTCTTCGTGACATTTGAAAATATAACTGGGTGGTTGGCATACCTAAACTTCTTTAAGAATAACATTAAAAAAGACTAATTTCACATCCATTGGATACATAGGCCATTGATTTTCTGCTGCAATGGAAAGTACAACTATGATGGTATCCATCCTTGCTACAGGAACAAAGGTTTCATCGTAATCTGTTTGATTTTATCATTCAAGCTAGCATTATGTTAGGATGTTTAACTGAGAGAATAACAAGTACAACAATCAAACACAAGAGACAATTAACATAGTTTTTTTCCTTGGGGAAACCATAAATGGAGAAAACCCCGCAACGTCCCTAGAGATAGAATCAACACCAAACGTAAAACCCCAAAACAGTAATATGATCGCCCGACAGCAGTAACCTCTTTCTTCCTAGCCCCAGTGTCTTCTTCTTCCTCAACTATGCACTATAACTGAGTGTGAGTGAGTGTGTACTAAATAGAGAGGATAGCTCTCTATTTATACTAATTCCTGACATTACTAAACCCTATCAAGGCCGACTTCTCTAGGAGGGTCTAATAACCCTAGTGCCCCAGAACTGCGGGGACTTTAACCCTTGATCAATGGGAGGGTTACCCATAATAACTTGACATGACTTGTTTACATTATAGAACCTCCCGATAGGAACATCGGGGTATGACATGACTCAAGTACATTACAAATACATCCCAAAATAAACATCGGGTTATAATACATAAGAAATACAAGTGAACACATTTCGAAGTTAAATATACATCAACACTCCCTCTTAACTAGGAAGGTATTCTTTCGACACAATTTTTCAGCACAAGTCTTCTTCTTTGTATCATCTAGGTCATCGTCAAGTTCTCATCATCTTCATATTCAAGTCATCTTCATATGGATCTGGATCATCATCACTGGACCTAGATCATCACTCGATCTGAATCATCACGGGGTCATTATCACTGGATCTGGATGATCACTCGATCTGGATCATCACTACTAGATCTGGATCGTCACTCGATCTAGATCATGTTGGAAAAATCATAACTGCATTTAAATCATAGCTTTATCTGGATCATCACTAGGTCATCATCATGTGTGCTATCTCATGATTCTTCTCATCACAGGAAGTTCCACAAAGCCAACCCTTTTTCATGTTGGTTGTAGGCCTACCACCTTGTAGGTTTTTGGTAGCCCTTATATCTGACCCTAAGTCAGAATGGCCAGCACTCACATCTGACCTTAACTCGTCAGAAAGGAACAACACTTACATCTTACCTTGACTCATCAAAAAGGCACTTAGTCCTAGATTGAGGGTTCTTTGTAACTGACCAGGTGCCTCCATTCAAAGAATGGCAGTAGCCCTTATATCTGACCCTAAGTCAGAATGGCCAGCGCTCACATCTAACCTTGACTCGTTAGAAAGGTGGTAGCCCTTATATCTGACCCTAAGTTAGAATGGCCGGCACTCACATCTGACATGGAAGGAAACAATCCTCTCACCATGACAGAATGGCAATAGCCCTTACATCTGATCATGTAGGAACCAATCCTACAGTCACATCAGAATGGTCGTCACTCACATCTGACCTTGACTCATCAAAAAGGTGGTAGCCCTTACATCTAATCATGTAGGAACTAATCCTATAATCACATCAGAATGGCCGGCACTCACATCTGACATGGAAGGAAGCAATCCTCTCACCATGACAGAATGGCAACAACCCTTATATCTGATCAATTGAGAACACATCCCTCAATCACATCAAAATGGCCATGCACTCATATCTAATCCTGTGAGAACATATCTCATAGTCATATCAGAATGACCCTCAGTCCTAGACCAAGTATTCCTCGTAACTGACTAGACACCTCCATTCCAAGAATGGCAATAGCCCTTATATTTGATCATGTAGGAACCAATCCTATAGTCATATCAGAATGGCTCAGCACTCAGATCTGACATGGAAGGAACCAATCCTCTCACCATGACAGAATGGCTTAGCCCTTACATCTGACCTACTCGTCAGAATGGCTTACGGACTCATCACTTCCCCTTGGAAGGAAACTCGATCTGGAGAACACCAAGATTCTCCTTGAAGTACTCAAGCCTTACTCTAGCCAATGGCTTTGTTAACACATCAGCTATCTGTTCATCCATTGCAACATACTGGAGCTTCACTACTCCCCTCTGCACCATATCCCTAATATATTGATACTTTCTCTCGATATGCTTCAACTTGTCATGGAACACTAGGTTCTTCGACAACTTCACACAACTCTGGTTGTCATAATGTATACAAGTAGCATCCATTTGGAGATCAAATAAGTTATATAGTCGATTCCTCAGCCGTACTGCCTCACAACTAGCTGAATAAGCTGCGACATACTCTACTTCAGCTGTACTCAGTGCCACACAGGATTGCTTCCTACTAAACCAAGAGATCACACCTGATCCCATACTGAAACAACATCCTGAAGTGCTCTTCCTATTGATGGCAATACCTGCCCAATCTGAATCAACATAACCCTCCAGGTTAATCTTCTGATTCACATCATACTTGAGCCCATAATCAACTGTACCCCTCAGGTACCTCAGAATATGCTTTGCAGCAATCAAGTGAACATGTCTCAGATCTTTCAAGAACTAGCTCAAGGTGTTCATAGAAAAGCAAATATCTAGTCTCGTGTTCATCAGGTACATCAAGGACCCAATCATCTGGTGATACATCGTGGCATCAACAGCTTCTAATGAAGCCTCGCTCAATAGTTTCAGGTTTGATGCCATGGGTGTGGTCATGGCCTTGCAATCCATCATCTCGAATCTCTTCAGGATCTCTACCGTATATTTCCCTTGTCCTAGGGAAATCCCATCTACACTCTAGGGTGAATCTGCAGACCTAGGTAACACTTTTTGGCAAGCGCATTTCAGAAAAAATAGAAAAATGTACCTCGGTCGAGGGTTTAACAAGCCCTCGACCGAGGTCCTAATATCTTGACCGAGGTTTTATCAAGCCCTTGAACGAGGTTTTTTCAGCCCTCGACCGAGGTATTTCCTAACCCTCGGTCGAGGTATTAATACCTCGACCGAGGTATTAATACCTCGACCGAGGGTTAAGAAATACCTCGGTCGAGGTCGGTTTTAGTTAAATTGAATTTTTTTGTTAATTTGTTATATATATATATATAAATTACGTCAACCGATAGCATTTATGCTACCAGTTTAATTTTGAAATATGTCCCGGGCAAGTCGAAATGCTGCCTGATTTTTTTCAATTCTCTGTGAATTCATTGAGGATTGAAAAAAATCCATAAAACACCAACTAAACAAACCTATATGAACCATAGAGACAATTAATCAAGTGTAGGCTCGAGACAAATTATAAATTTAAAAATTTATTTGAAGAGGACGTCACAACCCTAATACTCCTACTTATTGGGTTTATGACGATGATCCGATAACTAGGTTTAGAATGAAGAGGACATCATGCGATTGTTGCAACTTGCGTTTATCGTTTTCAATGTAAAAGTGAATATTGGGTAGTGATGATTTCGATTCAATTTCTCAGATCTCACACATACATATATAAATGTATAAATAGGCTTCCCATCAACCCAAATAATTTTTTTAATAAATATGATTAATTATTTGACATATTGATAATGTTTTTTAACTAAAAAATGTGTCCATTACTTTATCTAATAGTTAAGCTAATATAATAACAACTTAATTTATGGTTGTTAAGCTCATAGTGGTATCATCATTGGAGTTAAGCTAATAGGTGCATCTGATAGTTAATTTAAAAGTTAATATAAAGCTTAGACTATGCCTTATGCACATTAACTTCACTCCCAAGTGTCATATAGAGTTTAACTGTCCCATAATCTGCACATTACCTAAGTGATTGTTCCTGGTGCATGGTTTCACTGCAATCATGGAACTTCTCATGCTAAGAGATGGAGTTCATCTAAATTTATTTAAATAGTTGTATCACTATTGGAACAATTTAATAGTTATCTAATATAACTGCGATTAGAGTTGAAGTTAAGCTAATAGTTGTAGAATCATTGGAGTTAATCTAATATTTACGCAATATAATAGTGATTAGAGTTGAAGTTAAACTAATAATTGTAAAATCCTTGGAGTTAAGTTAATAGTTGTATCTAATAGTTAATATAATTGTATCTAATAATGGAATAGTTGAAGCTTGTTGTACTTATTAACTAAGCTATTTGAGTTAGACTAACCTCCTTTAAAAAGAATTGAAAACCTAATTATATATAGACATATATATATGGAAAACCTAAACAGGTAATATGAAGTGTATATTAGCTAGATTTCCAACTATAGATGCGGGAGTTTATTAGAAGTTTGGAGTAGTTTATTAGGAGTTCCAACTATTTTATTAGGAGTTTGACTCTTACATGACTTAGATTAGCTAGATTCCTGGATGCCAAATGCACTTGGACTAAGCCTTAAGTGATTAGAGTTGAAGTTAAGCTAATAGTTGTAAAATCATTGGAGTTAAATTAATAGTGTATCTAATAGTTAAGCTAATAGTTATCCAATATAAATGTGATAAGATA
>LPNX010891506.1:35194-96455 GCA_001517045.1 Pseudotsuga menziesii | reverse complement strand
AGGATAAGAATAATAATCTATATTAAGTTGGTAAGTATAATAAAATGATAAAAATTTGAACCATAAACACAACAAATTCACCAATAATTATTTCTAAATATTTGAATTGAATAGTTTACCTTTTATATTATTCAAGCAATTCGAAAATCAATATTTATCTATAAGGATTTGCACTATAAAGAACATATTCATAAAACATTTATTTTATAAATAGTAGAATTCCACCTTTTATTTTTCACATTATCAAATAAATACATAATCATGCAAAACTATGTAAATATTTCATTTGTAAATATCTCAAACAATTATTTATTATTTATAATTGCTTCAAACAAACAAATAAATGCCCATTATAAATAAAGTATTGAAAAAACATTATTCACCCATACCTTGAAGAAGAAACATGTAAAAACATTACTACTTTTGCTCCTCTAAATTTTATGTGTAGATCTGTAGATATGGGTCGAGGAGTAATAGGAGTCATAGATTTGATCAATCATATCTATAACTCCTAATACTCCAAGACCCATTTCTACAAATACTCCAAGACCCATTTGATCAATCATATCTAATACTCGTACTACTCCAAGACCCATTTTTATAACCCTTAAGATTGACTAGGACCTCGACCGAGCTAATACCTCAGTCGAGGTCTTAACAAAACCTCGACCGAGGGTTTGTTAAACCCTCAGTTGAGGGATTTACAAACCCTCGGTCGAGGTTTTGTTAAGACCTCAACCGAGGTATTTAAATACCTCGGTCAAGGTTAATAGCTCGGTCGAGAGCTTAAGAAAATAGACTTAGCCCACATTCAAACAAATGAAAATTTTTCTTTGCCTTGCAGAAGTGTAAACCCTCCCATTCCTAGCACATAACTGAGCGGAGTTGATACCGATAAATTCACCAACGGATCTTCTATCCATTGAGGTATCATATATGCATTTTGGAATTCATATGAAATTTATTTTTTAATTACTTCTAAAACTTATACTTAGAAAACCACACTGCAACTTCGAACCAGGTCAAAGAAAAATCCATGGAGTTAAAAATACACAGCCAAAAAATTCTTTAAAATGCACACATCACATATCGACGTGTCCTCTTCAAAAGGGTATCTTTGGTTTTTCAATTTTTGAAAAAATAGAAAAAATTGCTTTACGTGGAAAAATATGTGTTTCAAACGATGCTGAAATCGAATGTGGTCCCACACTTTCGAAAAATAATAAATAATTGTATAATGCGAAAAAATCTAACAAAAAAATATGCACAACACACTGCATTTTATGTAGATTATGCTCATATATATATATATTTTTAAAATTATTAATGCAAGATTGAATTACTCTACGTGGACATGAGCCACTTATTAGCTTCTTCAAATTTTTAAGGTCACACAGTTCATTAAATGCAAAAATTCACACATTAAATGACATCGGAATATTTTAAAAAATATATCACTATGAAGCCAACATAATATTCTACAATTTGTTTTTTTACTGCAAGTCAAAATTCACATGGCATATATGCGTTTTGAGGGCTTCTATCTAGCACATGAGTAAAAAATCAGGTTTTCATCGCCAAATTTGGCCAAAAAGTGTTACCCATCTTCATGGAATCACCCTCTACCACACCTCCATGCCTAGAAAATAATGCATCATACCCAAGTCCTTCATTCCAGACTTGGCAGCAAGATTTCTCTTCGTATCAACAATCAACTCATCCATACCTGTTACAAACAGATCATATACATACAGTAGGAGCATCACTGGGTTGCCATCTTCAACCTTGTAGTAAAGGTTGGAATCTGCTTTACTCTTGGTAAACCTCAAACTGGATAGAAATTTGTAAATTCTGTCGTACCATGTCCTAGGTGCCTGTTTCAAACCGTAGGGCTTTCTTCAATCTACATACATGAGACTCCCTGTCATGTGTCTCAAAACTGAGTGGCTACTCCACATACACTTTCTCTTCT
Source organism: Pseudotsuga menziesii (assembly GCA_001517045.1). NCBI lineage: Eukaryota > Viridiplantae > Streptophyta > Pinopsida > Pinales > Pinaceae > Pseudotsuga > Pseudotsuga menziesii. Next base: position 94,483 of record LPNX010891506.1, on the reverse strand, counting down.
ACTACACCATTCAAGAAAGTAGTCATGAAATCCATTTGGTGTATCTTCCATTTCATTACTACAGCCAGAGAAAGTACTGATCTGATGGAAGTGTATCTGGCTACAGGTGAAAACGTTTCTTCATAATCTATTCCTTCTTTCTGGGAGAAAACACGAGCAACAAATATTGCTTTATATTTCTGTATGCTACCATCTGCAGCATCCTTGATCTTGTAGATCCATTTGGAAGTTACAATCGAATTCCCTTCTGGTCTTGGGACAACATCTTAAACATCATTCTTCATGATAGATTGATATTATTTTATCATAGCATCCTTCCATTATTTTCGTTCTGCTGCTTCTTCATAATTGGAAGGTTCTTTATCGATGAAAGCACATAGTAATGCTACATACCTGGAAGAGGATCTGGTCCTCTTTCTTTATTTGTGATTCTCTTCTGGAGCCCCGTATCTTTCTGCACCTTGGATAGCTTCTCGTACCCAAGAAGGTTTCCTCTTATGAGGATTATTCTCTATAGGTGGATCTACAGGTTCTTGAGGTTCTTCAAATTCTCGATATTCTTCTTAAGCTTTTTCATCCATGGTTGTATCATGAATTCTGGGTGCTTCTGCTTCTACATGTTCTTCAGTAGGTCTCTTTCTAGATTTGTTGTAAGCTCATTCTTCATCAAATGTCACATCCCTACTGATGTCGATCTTCTTGACTCCTAAGAAGTATATTCTGTAAGCCTTCGAGCTTTCAGAGTATCCCACAAATATACCCTTATTTTCTGAAGGATCTAATTTAGTCCTCTTCTCTTTTGGAATGTGTATGTACACTGGACAGCCGAATATTTTGAGATGGCTGACTTCTGGTTTCTTGCCAGAAAAGACTTCTTCAGGTGTCTTGTTCTCGAGTACTCTATGTGGAGTACGATTCTGTACATACACTGCTGTTATGGGAGCTTCTGCCCATAGATGCATAGGAAGATCTTGATTATGAAGCATAGCTCTTGCATCTTCCATGATAGTTCTGTTCTTTCTTTCTTCAATCCCATTTTGTTGTTGATTATAAGGAGTGGATAACTCCCTCTTAATCCCTAAGTTTGAATTCATTTGATATGAATTCTCCACCATTATCTGATCGAAAGGTCTTGGTCTTCTTTTCTGTGTGATTATCGATCAAGGCTTTGAATTCCTTGAACTTCCTGAATACTTCATCTTTGTTCTTCATGAAGTAAATCCATGTCTTCCTAGAAAAGTCATCAATAAAAGAAACATAGTAAACATACCCGCTTAGTGAGCTTGATGACATTGGACCGCATACATCGGAGTGGATGATTTCCAAGATTCCTTTTGCTTTTCTCTCGCTACTTGGAAATGTCTTCTTTGTATTCTTTCCTTTCGCACATCCTTTGCAGACCCCATCATGTTTTGCTTGAATTTCTGGAAGACCTTCAACAACTTTGCTTGCAAGTGGTAGTGCTCTGTAATGCACATGTGCAAGCCTTCTATTCCAAAGTTCATTTGGCTCTACTGTGTCATGGATGAAGGCTTGTTCTGGATGGCCCTTAAATTTGTATAGACCTCCTTCTTGTTCCCCAATCACTACTACATCATTAATAATCTTTCCCTTTGACCACATGATAACTTGGCCATCTATAAATGCAACCCTCATGCCTTTTGCATCTAATGCAGATATGGAGAGAAGGTTCTTCTTGAGTCCTAGTACAAACAATATAGCTTGTATCTTCATAGACTTTCCAAAGTCTAGCTATAGGAGGATTCTCCACTACTTTTTATTGGATATTGGTAGTCATCTCTAAGTTTCACCTTGTGAGGTGATTCATGTTCTGAAATTTTTACAAAGGACTCTTTGAATCATGTCATATGTTTGGAAGCCCCATTGTCTATAAGCCAATCATTGCTTCCATGTGTGATGTTTCCCATGAGAGCAGAAATCAAGACATATTCTTCATCACTTGAAGAGTCTTCACTTTCATATCTGGTTCTCTTCTTGGATGGTTCATCATCCTCTGCAGGATGAGCATGATGTCTTCTCTTATTTCCCTTTTTTCTGATTTTGTCTTTTAGGACAATATTTTGCAAAATGTCCTACTTCATCACATGTATAACATCTGCTTCTAGAAAAATATTTTCTAGGGTTAGTTTTATAGAAATGCTTACCTCTAGAGTGATAAGAACTTGTTTTGCTTTTCTTGGAATGGACTGTGAGGGATTGATCTTCGCTTCCCATCTTTTCTTCTCGAGCTTCTATCCAAGCTTCTTCTTGAGAGCATTCTTCCCATAGTCTGCTAAACATGACTAAATTCTTTCTGCCACATATCCCTTGAATAAAGGAGTGCCATGATCTAGGGAGACCATTCAAGGTGGTCATCACAACCTCTACATTCTCCACTTCTTCATCTACTACTTCCAGTTGTTCCTTGATCTAAGAGACCCTTGTAAGGTAATACTCAATGGTCTCAACATTCTGGATCTTTACATTCTTCAGTTGGTTTCTCAGACTCATCTTTTAGTTTATGTTCCCTTCAAACAATTTGGTTAGGGCATCAAACATAGCTTTAGGTGTCTTTAGGGAGGACACCTGTGGTATGAGGTGATCCTTTATTGAATCAACACTGATCCTCTTTGCCATAACCAACTTCTTCTTGTGTCAAGCCTTAGCCTCATCTCCCTCTAGACTGGAACCTCCTCATTGATATAGGAGTCCAACTCATTTTCTTCCAAGACCAGGGAGATCCTATACTTCCAGGCTCAGAAGTTATCAACTCCCTCAAGCTTTTCATCAAGCTTTGTATGATGAGACATATTAACTAAGAACCTCAAATGGAAATACAAAAGATTTAGATCTTACCAGTTGAAGATGTTGGATCTGGATTTGCAGTTGAAATTGTACAGTGCTAGTTCAGGAGCAGATTAGGGTTTTGATTTTACAGAGTTATGTCCAACCAAATGCTTTGATATTGATCCCCAACTTTGATTTTGAGTAGGATATCAATGCAGGCCTGGGCTCACTAAAAAATTCAACTTCTATGGAAAGCCCTAATTTTCGGCAGCAGTGTCGAGTCCAAAACTGAAAAACCTCATAATTGGATTCTGCTTCAATAGAAAAATGTTCCCTAGGGAGGAGAGTTATTCCAACCTTCTTTTGCTGAAAATCTGTGGAGAGAGATCCACAAAGTAGGAAGCCCTAGTTCTCGCAGCTGCACAGTGTCTTCTTCTTAGGTTAGTTCTAATACGATGTTATATTTTATCATTCAAGCTAGCATTATGTTAGGATATTTAACTAAGAGAATAACAAGTACATCAATCAAACACAAGAGACAATGAACAAAGTGTTTTTCCCTAGGGAAACCATAAATGGAGAAAACCCCGCAAATTCCTCAGAGATAGAATCAACACCGAAAGTAAAACCCCAAAATAGTAAGATGATCTCCCGACAGCAGTAACCTCTTTCTTCCTAGCCCCAATGTCATCTTCTTCCTCAGCTATGCACTATAACTAAGTGTGAGTGAGTGTGTACTAAATAGAGAGGTTATCTCTCTAATTATACTAATTCCTGACATGACTAAACCATACTAGGGTAGACTTCTCTAGGAGATTCTAATAACCCTAGTGCCCCAGAATTGCAGAGACTTTAACCCTTGATCAATAGGACGGTTACCCACAATAACTTGACATGACTTGTTTACATTATAGAACCTACAGATAGGAACATCGGGGTATGACATGACTCAAGTACATTACAAATACATCCCAGAATAAACATCGTGTAACAATACATAAGAAATACAAGTGAATACATTCCGAAGTTACATATACATCAACATAATCTACACCATATTGTTTTGCATATCCTTTGGCAACCAACCTTGCCTTGTGATTTTCATGTTTCCTTTTGCATTCAGTTTGGTCTTATAGACCCATTTAACTAAAATACTAGTTTTGTCTGCAGGGATGTCAACAAGATACCAATTTTATTTTTTCTCTATTGCATAAGTCTCTCCATCCATGTCTTTTACCCACTGTGCATCCTTCACTGCTTCATTAAAAGATGTGGGCTAACAAGAAAATAGAGAATACTGAAGTTTGTTAGGATATTTAGACACTTAGCAGTTGGTTAAGATCAACTTGTGTAATATATCCATTAGGTAAAGTGTGTTTATTTAGTATGCATTAGTATGTATTTGTAAATATTCTAATCTGACGGTCACGATATGCTCTAGACATAAAGTGATCCGACGGTTCAACTTCTCTTAGATCATACCTACCATTGATCCATGGCTTCACACCCGATTGGTCCATGATCTTTATTTAAAGAGCATGGTGGGTCCTTGGCTAGTTGATTGATTATAAGAAGCTCATATGTAACTTTCTTTCTTTTGCATAATAAATTGCTCCAAGTAACTAACAATACTATTGATAAATTCCATAAGACAAAAATATACTATGAGTCACTAAGTAACTAACTAACCAACTTGTAAGATTACATTTTTCAACATTTTAAACAAAATAAGAGATAAGAAAAGTATTTTGATTCAAAGGATTTTTTTAACAAATATCACTGCAATGTATGTGTGGCACATAGATACATTATGAACCTTGCAATAGCAACTTTTATACCACGGATATCGACATTACCATAGCGCTACCAAGATCCAGAGACAATAACAGAGTTTTTGCCGGCCATAGTTGATGGTGCACGATAGTAGATAATATTTTAGTATATGGATTCCCTCTCCAATGAAAACACATGAGCTGGAAGAGCACAAATGTTGATATGATAAATTTTTCGAGCGCTATCCAGTATGATTTAGTGCCCGCGGAATGAAATAAAGAATATCGTAAATTATGTACGGGAGTTAATAGACATGTCCCTTCAAAAATGCGAAACGTACAATTGAATAAAATGTGGTCAATTGTATATTACGACGATATAGAAAATGATCCCCATGATATTCCACTAGATATATTTTAGAATTGTTTCACAGATATAATTTCCACAAATACTGACGGCCACACGTTTAGATATATTTAATCTTACAAAGCACCCACGCTTTATCGACTTTGCCTATTCAGCATTATATAAAGAGGTTTTGATAACATTGTGAATGAGCATAACGAAAAGGTTAAACAGATACCTAGTCTAGTTTTTAAAATATATGTTAATGAGCATAACCTGGATAACGAAAACGTACAGCATATACCTAATATATAGTTAGTTGCAATGAAATCTGATAGGAATACGTGAAAGTGTTTGATTGATGCTCACGGATCAAAGAATCTTGTTCGATCTCAATTCTCAACCATAAATAAGACTGCGAGACCTCTTCAAAATGCATCACAAGTATTTACTTTCCAATTTTGGGAGAACAATAATTGTTTACTTGCTAATTTTGTTCGTAGAAACTAGTAGTTTTGGTATTAGTTGCAAAATGAAAGGTGGTTTATATGCTTCCTCTCTTATGATTATGCTCACATATTGTTTGCTCCGTTGCTTCTCCTTCAGTGAAGCTCGAGATTTGAGAAGTGAGATAATTCGTGCTCAAGGAATAGGGTATGTGATTTCTTCTCCAGAAAGCAAGCCACATGACGATAATATTCGCGAGGAAAAACATGGTGGTTTGATGATGTATCCGTTAGCTGAAATCAAGAGGCGAAGTTTCAGAAAATCTCCTTCCGAAAAAGTTCACGTTGAAAGTATTGTTAGAATTATGAAAGAAAACGTAATTGAGGCATCTGACCCGACGGATCGTAGCCCTGGTATAGGACACACCGGTCCTCCTCCATTGGGCCCTTGAATACGAGGCTAAGTGAAATCTAGATCAAATAGGCGGTTTTACCAAGGAGTATAGTATATCTATTGAACTATATATAATCTGTAGATCTTCTTAAATTAAAATGTATGCTGTATCACATATATATTTCCTATTTTCAATGTTCTAGTGAGGAGGGAAATCATGGCAATCTAAATCTTGAATATCATGATGCTCCCTCGAACCAATATTCGGCGACGAGATTTTTCATCGGGTAACAGATTAGAACTGTGCCCATGGAATCTCTTCCATATCGTCTATGTAATGTATGCATTGATATGCTTAACAATATGATTATTGAAATAAAAAGGAGTGAACTATTTAGTCCTTCATGTTCCAATTTGGTGAAATCACACAGTTACAAAGACCATTTGCAAACTTATTAATTTTAATGAAAAGTTTGTATGTGTCACAGAAGCGTTTTTGTTGTAGATGTACATGCGGTTTTTCTTCTAGCTTTTTTGGAAGAGGACTGCAACATATTTTCGATAAGATCAATGAAAAGCTTTAATAAATTTCCAAATTAAAAATGGACTGCGTCAATACTATACTCGAAAATTTTATATAATAAAAAACATAGCTTCCTTCACGAGATTTAATTCTCATACTTATCCCATCTTTTGAATTCTCATACCATTCCTTGTTGCTCAGTGATGCTCGATACCTAAGAGCTGATGTAATCCGTAAGTAGGGCTTGTTATTTAATGTGACAAAATTTGATTTGGATTTTATTTTAAGATTAATATATGTTACTTTAGATTTAATTTATAAATATATGAAAAATTTGATCTCGAATTTATAATTTTGTTTGGATATTATTTTAAGATTGATATATTTTAGTTTAAATTTTAGATTTAGTTTATAAATGTAGAAAAAAATTGATTTCGATTTTATAATTTGATTTGGATGTTATTTTAATATTGATATTTGTTAGTTTAAATTTCATTTATAAATATAGATTGCTTTTTACTTTTACTTTTAGTAACATTAATATTAAGTTAATTATTAATATATATTTAATTGATTAATAGTAAAATTTTCTTCACTTTTTATATAATGTTTAACTTTCTATACAATGTTTACAATTAAATCTCGAAGTTGACCGTATGACCCCTCTGTCCTCACACATTAGGGGGCATCTGTTATAGTTGATTTTACCACTCCAGGTGAATCACACTTTGTATGGCATTCCCCTATCCCACTGCAGACTCTTTAGACATCGTTGACCATTTTTTGTCCTTTAATGTTTCCTTGACCATCCCTTAAAACATGTGAAAAATGATACAAGCTATTTTTAAACCTATAAGCGTGTCTATACTCGGGTTTGACCACTAAAACCATGTACATCGGGATCTGTACAAAATCCAAATCATTTTGGAGTTTTCCTTGACATGGATCCGACTCACTTGACTCCTGGCCTTCCCTATCCCTTGAGATCGCTCGGATTCGACCTTTCATTACCCCTTTGAAAAGCTATATAAGGAACTCTATGGTACATGGAAGGCATATAAGAGAATTGAGAGAAAAGAAACTATAGTCCATTATTGCCGAAACTTATGCTTGAGTCTGCATCCCTTTGTCCCTTGGAGCACTAGTGTGTTCTTCCCAAGCTTGCATTTTGCTTGTGAGCTTGCTATCGAGAGATGGAGGATTGAAGTGGTGGAGGCCCAAGTGGGGGATTCAGTTTCTTCAGTTCGCAGACGTGCCGTCAGAGGTTGTATCTTTGTAATCTCTGATTTATATTAATAGAAATATATTTTCCTGTCCAATAATGTGTGTCTGAATGAATATATATTATCTATGGGATTATTTCAAATGCTTATACATTGTTGATTATATATGCTAGAATAGATCTAACACCATGATATATAGAATGCTTGTATTGTTTACTTGTTGTTGAGGAAGTAATCTATCAATTCAAGCTAAAGTTGGAAAGCTCAATGGGGATCTATTTCAACCGTCCAGAATAAGATACGAGGTCTGATCCTTTAGTGTTAGATATTTACTTTCTATTGCATATTGGAAATGACTGATTTTTGGAGTCAAGTTGTCTGTTGTTGTACCCCAAGCCATAGGAATTTCTCTTCGTAACAGAATTGGCGACTCTGCTGGGGAGTTCCTAGTAGTTGTCCTTTGGGGGTTGTTTTATCGGCATTCAATGAATTTGAATTTCTCTTTCTTTCTTATTTCTGTGTCGGGTCTGGGGGCATGTATGCCTGGTAGTGTCTGATTGGTGTGAAGTTTGTCTCAGCTTGTCTGTTTGCCTTGATTTTATGCACCTTTCTTCCTGTACACGAGTTTTTAACTCACATTCACGTATACACGCGGGTTTCTCTGCAATTTCCACGTATACACGCGGGTTTACTGTGAACAGTCACATATGCCCTTAGTTTTGTCTTTTTGTGGAAGTTAAATGGTTGCTGGGTAAAGTTTGATGATTGTTGAGTCTCCTTTGGCACTGCCTGAGTCTGTTTATAGCTTTGTTTTTTACCAGAAACGATTTTTTAGGATAATTTTTTTTTTAAGAAGGTTCTTGTCATGGCATTTTCGATTTTTTGTTTGGGATTAGTGCATTAGAGTTCTTTTACCTTAGTGCTTTGCTTGAGTGTTGTTTATGTATGCTTGCAGAGTCTAGGGGTCGTAGAATCATTCTTTTGCTTTTTGTATCTCATTTTATTTCAAAAAATCCAAAAACATTTGCTTATCATCATGCATTACATTTTGCATTTTGGATTGTACTTGCACTAGATTTGCTTTGGAGTACTAGTTAGGAATTCATATAGGAAATCTTGCATTCATCATTTGAAGAAAAATTGTGCATTTCATGTAGTAGCATACCCTGTTTTCATGGACACAATGCATTTGCATTGATTGTTAGGTGTGCATTTTACTTCATGTTGTGTCATAACACCATTAGTTGCACGGTCATATCCCTATTTTGAGTAATAAAGCCAACTAAAATCAACGCTAAATTAAAATGAATTACACTCTTTTCTTTTCTAGGGTGCACCAACAAGCTTAGTTTTTAGGGTCTTGAAATAGTTCATTGTGAGTAAATTCTCCAAGACCACTAAACAACAACATGTATGTGTCTGTCTAGGTGAGTGTGTGAAATCCTTGGTATAACCAGTGTTTCTCAGGATCCTCCTCTCAAAAGAGAGTTAAACACGACGAGGTGTGAGCGGTTATTGATTGGGATGACCCCTAGTCATAACTGAGTAGCACCGGAGATATTTCCAGGATTGTATTCGTATCTGGGGGCTCTTTCATGAGTTTCGAGCTTTGCTACCCTGCCCATATGGTCAATCCCTCCTGCGACTATTCGCTTGACCATTGATTATATTGAGGTGACCTTAGTGGTCTTACCTAGGATATCGAGGGGGTACTTTGCAGGGGTTATTCTGCGGGTGTCCCGGCCAGGTTAGGGTCGGACAACACAGTCACTTTACATGTTGAATTTGAGGGCCACAATAATTGGTTATGTACCTCCGCTTGTTGTGTATGTGAGTCTCAATCCTCTCCTAGGCGAGACATACCCGCTTCATTCGAGAGCTCACTTATCCATCCCTTGTTTGCTTGCATTTGGCTTTAGATTTTATTAGTGGTTTCTCTGTGCACGATAGTTTGCCTAGGGTTTGCTTAAATAGAGAGTCCTTTTTATTTTTTGAGTCATTGTGGATTCGGGTACGACTCCTCGCCATTCTCATCGTTTAGCAGGACTTCCTCCTTCTACTTCTCCTCCTCCTTCGGGAGAGAGACCTAGATAGTCCATGCGGACTATCTCACACTTTGATTCAGACACCATGGGAGACCATATAGAGGATATTCCTAAACCACCTTCTCCCATTCGTGTTGACGATGGGGAATTTACTCCTACTTATGATCCTTCACCTGACTTGGTTGAGTTAGGTCCTATGATTTCCGATATAGGAACCTTTCATGATAGACCTACTCACTCTAGGGTTGATTCCTCGTTGATGCATTACCGGTATGGAATGCCGGAGGATGCCGAGACTTGTTTTGAACCTGCAAGCACTAGCTATGGTAGTTATGCTACGTCTGGTTTTTCCACACATGATTTGGCATTTCATGTCGAATCTGAGTTCGAACATAACACTATGCCTGGAGGCACTCTCATTCCTTACCATGCGGAGAGGTTTGAAAGCACTAGTCACATTGCACCTTCCATCCCAGTGGTGGAAGTTACATCACATATTCCTCCTAGGTCTAGGGTTAGTGATCATATTAGGATACCTAACCCGAGACAGGTGACAATAGGGAATAGTACATACATTATTACTCAGGTCCCTCCATCCTTGGTCCCTACTTCTTCAAATGTTCACCCTCCACCATATTCATGTGGTCCTTCGGGCCGAAACATTGCTACATGTTATGTCCGTACTGCGGTTACTAGACCAATTTTGTCTCAGCTTCATGCACCGCCCGTCGTTTCGGGAGGTCATACTCATACTTCTAGAGGTCACATTCATACTTCCAGAATGTATATTCCTACTTCTGAAACGTATATTCCTACTTACGAAGTGTCCCATGAGACATCGCATGTAATGACTTATGGACCCTATTATGCGACGCAGTATGGACAGGGTTCTTCACCTTATGGGGGCGGGTATCAACAACCTACTTACTCTCCTAATTACAGCCTCTTAGCTCCTACTAGTCAAGGTCCACCACACTATGGTGTTTTCACGCCACCCTATACGGGTCATACAGGAGGAGGGCACTATGGCCAAGGCCATGGTGGTAATCAGACCTATATGAATCAGGGAGCAGTCCATCGACCTCATCATCCTAGGCTCCCTTTCCTCGCAATGCTCAATATTCCTGACTTGTTGAGATTAACGAATGATCCTGTAGCTCATAACCTGGCTTGGATGGCTGTCCCTACCAAGCTTCCTTCGGACATACCTAAGTTCGAGGGAAAACTGGGAGAGGATCTAAGTGAACATGTTCCTACGTTTCACCTATGGTGCTCTTCAAATTCCTTACATCAGGACTCCCTTCATTTGAGGATATTTCAACGCACCCTTACAGGGCCTACTGTGAAATGGTATATAGAGCTACCTAGGGGAGCTTTTGCTTTGTTCGACGACCTTGCAATGACTTTTCTTAACCACTTCTAGTTACCAGTGCATTATGACATTGGTACTGAACTCTTGTCGACATTTTGGCAAGATAAAGCCACACATATCTCTGATCATATTCAAGAGTGGCATAGATGGAAGAGGTTAATTAAAGCCTTTATACCGCCGGAGTTGCTCCTCGAGTGGTTGCTCAAGTCGTTATTGCCATATATAGCGAAGGATGTATCTACATCCGAAATGCAAAATGAGGAACAAGCGATTTTTAGGGCACAGAAACTGGACTTGATCTATGCTTAGTCCGTTTTGTTATATGAGATTATTCCAAACGCTCTGCGTTCCAGTTTCAACCCCAAAGTCAAACCTAGACCACATGTCGATGGCATTGTGGGTTGTGCAAGCGCGAAACCTGTGGATTCAGTTGCAAAATAAGTTAGTCAATTGTCAATCAACCAATCTACTTCGGGACAAGCTACGGCTTCATCTCAACCCGCCCAAATGGTGAATGTACTTTCTGTGCAATCGTCAGACCAGAAGGGTAACCAGAACCCCAGACGGAATAGAAAAAAGGTTAAAAATAATCGTAAGGGTGGGAATAAGAATGAGAATGCTAATAGTAATGACAAGAATGGACGTAATGCTGGGGGGACAAGCAAGCTAAATGTAAGGTTAAGTTCCCTTCCAAGTTATGTAAGGACGATCACCTCACTTACTTGTACCCTCATATTGAGGAAGCCTCGAGATTCTTGGCACAGGACCCAGCTGTGCTAACTAACCCTTTACCACACAATCAAATTATGAACTCGGGGTCCCATCACCGATCTGGTGGTGATCAAGATCCATCGGAGGGTAATGGTCATGGTTGTATTAACATGGTATGTGCAACGAAAGTTGTGACCTATGCGAAATATTATGGTTTGTCACAACCTAGCCCAAGCAAAGAGCCTGATCGACCAGGGTCTCCCTTGCATATTGAGAAACCTGTGGATAAACCTGAAGCTACACCTCGCATTCCTAAGGGAGTCCTTAGGCGTTCAGGGCATAATCCAAATGCCTGAGCCGCCCAAAACTATTCAGTTGTCTAGGATTTGGGCCACACTCCTTGTGCGATGTCTGCATTAGAAGTGCTTCAGAGTTGTCCTTCACAAACGAAGGCATTGCTTTCTGCCCTTGGTGTGAATGATGATGATTCTTCCTTAGTGATCAAATTTGAAACCGCAGGACTTCAGCCTCGCTTGCCTTACTATGTGTCTTTTTTGATTCACATAGAATGTCTTAATATGATCGTCAAGCGGACTGTGATTGACGAAGGCGCTGTTGCTTTTGTGTTGTCTCTATCTTGTTGGAAGGGTCTGGGTTCCCCTGAGCTGTCTAAATTAGTGACCATGTTAACTGCGTTCGATGGGAAATCTTTTAGGCCGCACGGCATCCTTCCTTCCCTTAAAGTCCATTTGGGAGGGAAGACCATTGCGATAGAGGTCAAGGTGGTTGATGCGCCCCTTGACTACAATCTCTTGCTGGGTAGGAACTGGATGTATAGTATGCAAGCCGTTGCTTCTTCCCTATTTCGTGTTGTATGCTTTCCACATAACGAGAAAATCATAATGATTGATCAAACGACATTCAAGAATCCATCTGTTACCGCATATTTGGGAGCTTCAATCCCGATCGGTGAACACTCTCAGCTAGCAACTGGGAGTGTAGGTGTAGTCATGTATCCATCCCTCATGGGAAGCTTTAGTTGTTCTGCACCGATCCTTATGATAGGATCTAGTTTCGATGAGGCTTCGACATCTACGAGATCGGTTTATTTTCGCATGAGTCATATGGAATATCCTTGGATTCTTCCTACACCGAGTACTTCGAGTGAGCCCATCGTGACGGATGTGCCGTTGCCTGCAACTATGATAGCTTATCAAGCTAATCTCAAGTGTGTTGCAAATCCTAGTCCTTCCTCTTTGCGGACGAAAGAGGAGGACCCTTATGTGCTATCGGCTGGGTAGTAAAGTCTTCTCACACACACGACTACCTCGATACAGTTTTCCCTTCAGATGAAGTGATTATTGAGGCTATGTCGGGAGTTGAGCCACCATGGGAGGAACTCCATCATAGATCGTACTTTCTTCCTGAGCTTGACCACTTGGAGCATGAGGATTTTAGGGTAGTTCTTAGTCATAGAGTTGGTAGTACTATGGTTCCATTAAGCTTTCTTGGTCCGAAGGCTGATGGAAACATGGCGAACATATCTTCAACGATTCCTATCAACATCTCTCACAATCCTGGCACAATAGAGAATGTCTATATTGGGGCGGAATGTTCCCATGCTGAGATTCTAGAATACACCAAGCTATTTAAGGAATTCCATGATATTTTTGCTTGGTCTTACGATGAGATGCTAGGTATTGACCCTCGTATTGTCGAACATGAGATGAAGACTTACCCCAACACTAAGCCTATTCGACAATGGTTGCGTGCGATGAATCCGAGGAAAGCACCCGTGATTAAGGCAGAGATAGAGAAGCTGTTGAAAGCTGGTTTCATCTATCCTGTTCCCTTCATAGAGTGGGTTTCAAATCCCGTTCCGGTGGATAAGAAGTAGGGAGCGATCCGCATATGTACGGATTTCCACAATTTGAATCATGACTGTCCTAAGGACAATTTCCCCACACCATTTATTGATCAGATTTTGGATGAGTGTGCAGGTACCGAGGTTTTTTCCTTCATGGACAGCTTTTTCAGATATAATCAGATACAAATTAAAACTGAGGACCAACATAAGACTGCATTTATTTGTCCTTGGGGAACGCTTGCATATCGAAAAATGCCTCTCGTCCTTAAAAACGCCGGAGCTACATTTCAGCAAGCAATGACCTTGATCTTCCACGATCTCAGGTCAATTATCGAAGTATTTTTGGATGACCTTGCTACTCATTCTCGTATGAGAATGCGTCATCCCTATCAGTTGAGGTTGGTATTCGAAATATGGTGGCACTATTCGGTTAGATTAAATCCTCATAAGTGCATATTTTGTGTGAAGTCAGGTCGTTTGTTAGGATTCATCGTTTCTAAAGAGGGTATAAGAGTCGACCCTTTCAAGGTTGAGGCAATACCTCAGTTGTCTCCCCCAAAGAATATTTGTCATCTTCAGTGTTTGCAAGGCATGGAAAACTTCTTAGGAAGATTTGTTGTCAATTTTTCCAATTTGAATAGAGGCTTCATGCATCTCTTAAAGAAGGACACCCCCTTTTATTGGGATGAGCGAGCCCACGAGTCCTTCAATGTAGTCAAGCGAGCCCTCACATCAACCTCAGTGATTAGTCCCCCGAATTATAGCCGTGATTTTCTATTATATGTGGTCGTGTCATTAGAGATGATTGGTATGGTTTTGGTTCAAGAGGATGAGGAGCTCCAAGAGCATGTCATATGTTATTTGAGCCGAAACCTTATTGACGTAGAGATTCGTTATTCTCATGTCGAGAATCTTGCTTTAGCTACCGTACATGCGGTTCAGCGGTTGAGACATTATATTCTCCTTCGCTAGACCTTGGTTATAGCCCATGTCAATCCGTTTCAATTCATCCTCACCCAAATGATGATTAGGGGGAAATATAATAAATGGATTGTCATTCTGCAAGAATTCAATCTCGAGTTTGTTTCGGCAAAATCGAAGAAGTCTTTAATTTTTGCAGAGCTTATATTAGATTTCCCGAGCGAGGCTGAGGAGTTGGTTTGTGAAGATACGTTTGTCGACGAACACATCTTCTTAATCTCAACTTTAGACCCATGGTATGGGGATATCATAATATATTTACAAACATTGAAGAGCCCTACCAACCTCTCGTGAGATGAATGGCGACGATTACGTCACGTCTCTAAGAACTACCTCATAGTGGATAACACTTTGTACCGCTGTGGGGTAGATTCCATTTTACGACATTGTTTAACTCATGAAGAGGCCAAGGTTGTGTTGAATGATTGCCACGGAGGGGCATGTGGTGGTCATTTATTTGGGCTTTCTACAGTCCAAAAATTTTTAAGAGCGGGTTATTTCTGGCCGTCGATCTTTAAGGATTGTGTTGATGCAGTCAAGAGGTGCCACCCTTTCCAGGTGTTCACACATACTATGCACTCGAAACCTACCCCGTTAAGTCCCATTATCACCGCCGGTCCCTTCACTAAGTGGGGGATCGATTTTATGGATTGCAACCCAATTTCGGCTGGGGGGAACCATCATATTATAGTGGTTGTCGATTACTTCACGAAATGGGCTAAGGCTATGCCTACAGTAAAATTCAATGGTGAGATATCCGCTCACTTTGTATTCAACCAAATTATTACTCAGTTCAGAATTCTGAAGGAGCTTGTCACTGACCATGGCTCGCACTTTTAAAACCGTATGATGGAAGAGTTGGCATCGAAGTTAAGGTATAAGAAAGAGCATTCCTCTTCTTACTACACTCAAGCAAATGGACAGGTAGAGGCAGTGAATAAATCACTCAAATCCATTCTCAAATGAACCATTGCACAAAGCAAGAATAATTGGCACATCATGTTATATCTTGCTTTGTGGGCATATTGAACCGCTGTTAAGACTGCCACTGGTTTTTCTCCATATCAACTTGTACATGGAGTGGAGTCAATATTGCCAATTGAATGTGAGATTCCTTCTTTGAAGCTAGCTGTAGAACTCTTACCAAACACTTCACCATTGGAGGAGTGTTTGGTTCACCTTGAGCAACTTAATGAGCAGTGTCGGGATGCCTTGGTGGCTCTAGAAGTCAATAAACGTCACGTAAAGGTCCAGTACGATAAGTCTGTCTGTTCAAGGAGGTTTAGTGAAGGAGACTTGGTCCTTTTGTGGGATCAACCAAAAGAACCCTTGGGGGCATGGAAATTTAATCCTATGTGGCGGGGTCCTTACATGGTCAAGTGTGTGTTAGAGAAGGGTGCGTATGAGTTAGTGGATTACGAAGGAATGACCTTGGCGGAGCCTAGAAATGGGCTCTATCTCAAGAAATACTATGCTTAATCTTCAGCCAAGGCTGCTTATTGTATATTATTGTACAGTTTTGCATAGTTAGGTCTTTTTATTATCGTGATCGAGTTTGTGATTAGTTTCCATTTCTTTTGGTAGATGTCAATGGAATCTTCCACCTACATAGGATTCACGGATGGTGTAAGCCATCACACTCAACACTCAGCCTCTACTGCTTGGGTGATTTATACTCCTATGGGTCAGGTACTGTCTTCAGGAGGTGTATGTCTACGACCATCTTCCAACAATATTGCTGAATATAGTGCCATCATTGAGCTTCTATGGGATGCCATTTCACATGGCGTTCTCTCTCTTGAGGTACGTCTTGATTCGGAGTTAGTAGTGTCACAGCTTAATGGTTTGTACCATGTTAGAGATTCGACGTTATTGAAGAGATTCTTACATGTGAGATTGTTAGAATGACAATTTGACAATATAACATATATACATATATACATATTCCAAGAAATAATAATCAAGTTGCTGAATCATATGCTAACTACGTGTTAGATTGGCATTTGTTTCATTCACAATAAATTAATCACAAACACAATTTTTACACTTGTAAATAAATAAACCGATCACCATAAATTTTTTATATATAAAAACCAAAATGTGATAATACATAGTGTCATGATACAAAATTGGGGCTCTCAAGCCACCAACATATAATACACAGTAGTACAAAATGTATACACTCCCAGGTGTCTAATCGTGTGGAGGAGGAGGAGGGTTGTGATCATGGAAGGTCACTATGGCTCTAGCTAGCCATCGGAATAATCGCACCCATGCGCATGGTACACCCACCACTTGCTGCTGCATAGCCTCAGGCAAGTCCTTGACTTGCGCCATGGGAACCCTATGTGTCAGTATCACAAAATTGGTATGAATGCTCTGGACCATCCGCTCCGCATCCACACCTGTGATATCATCTCCTCTTCCCCTCCGTCTATGACGTGGGAAGCCTTTTGGAGGCCATGGTCCCACATCTGCACATAAATGGTAGATGTCACTATGTATTGTCATGCAAAAATATGTCTTTTTGATTCCATATAATCAAGAAAACACAAAAAAAAATTAAATAAATCAAAAAATTTTAAAAAGAGAGGGTCAAGATTTGTTACCTATATCACCATATGCCGATCCTGGTGGTAGCGGCATGTCCGGGTCCCCCCGAAAATCTATCCCTGCATAAGGGTAGTCATCGATGGAAACTATTTGTCATCGCCACCATGGAAAGAAGTCAGCTAGATATGGGTTGGCCACCCTACCACCCCCTAGTCTGCGCATAGCATCTGCCCAACGCCATTGGGCCAGATCTCAAACCCCGTGAAGAGGAATGCCCACTCTGGGGCTCCATCCTAGAACACGCTCGAAGAAAAATGTGCTTAAAATACTGTTGAACCCGAAGTTCCGCACTCTACCTGCCTTACACTCAATGAACTGATGTTTCATGTTGCTCAGTAGTGTAGTGCTCCAGTCATAAATTGTGGGTCTCATGCACTCCACTACATAGAACATCAGAGGCCGCGAGGCTTGGTGGAGTGATTCTAGGCCTGCTATCATGCCCAATGTCAATAGTATGGCCTTTAGGCCCAGCACCTGTATAGCGTTGGTAGGGACCTAACTCCCCACCTTCTCTATGTCTGGATAGCGGTACACTACAATGTACTCATTGATAGTAAGGCCACCCCCTGTCCCACCACGAGAACAAAGGTTCACTACTTCCCCTCATCTAGAAAACCCTGTAACGAAGTATATTTCCCTCACCTCTATAGTGAGGGACATCCCATCTATCTGGATCCTAGTAATCCACTAGCATCTGTAATAGTCTTGGTTTGGCCCTCAAACCACCAAGAAACCAAAACTTGTAGAGTCCGCATGCACATAGAGCTTGTTGAGCCATTAGATCGGCCCTTACTGCTTCCTCTACCTCACCATGTTAACGCTCTCTCCACTCTAGGACCATCCTGCATAAGAAATTGCAAATTTGCCCATTAGATTATTGAAAAAACCTTAAGTGCGACCTCATACGCGACTGTTTTCCAAACAGCCGCGTATGTACGCAGGTTTGGGGGCATTTTCCGCGTATATCTAGCCTTATACGTGGAAAAACCCTCAATTTCCACATCGGCCATAGCGCCCATTTTAGTTTGGCCCAAAAATCTTAATAGACCATGGAATTTCATAAAAACTGCATCAAAATGAAAGAGAAGAGCATGGGTAAATACCTGGAAGAAACGGTAGTGGATTCCGTTGGCTGGATCTCCTGGAATTCGCTGTTGAAAATCTTAGCTCAAATGGGTAAAAGTTTCAAATGTTTTATAATATTTTGAATTATTTACTATTTATAGAAAATTTTCAAATATTTGAAAATTTTTACCCCCTTTCCTATAGTTTCGACATTTTCTAACCATTTTGGACCGTTTTTGACATAATTCATGATGTAGAGGACCTTTTTTAGTGCCATTTAAGTCATTGGATTGATCCTTTCGTGCCGATTTTAGGTATCATATCTAAACTGGAAAATAGGTTAGGTTTCATCGCCATTTGCATTTTGCTTGACCTTATGGCCATATCATCATGACCTTAGGTATGAACCCACTCTATTATGTCACAAAACCTTGTTGCTTCTTTAGAAGTGGCATGATATGAGTGGTAGAGCTTCACCTTACATGGGTACCCTAGTTAGCACCTTATTTGCATTTAGTTCTCATGCTGATGTTTTCTCCTTTAGGGTGTGGGAGTCCATTGTATAGTACCACCATGACATTTCGCAAGAGCTTCATACTCCTCTTGATCTTTTGCTGGCCTATTTCCCTTAGGACTCCCTCATATCAAGTTGTGAATGCATTATCATGAGCTTTGCCTGCCTTATTGAGATTTATGCCGGCTCCCCTGACATTGTGTATTCAGCCATATAGCCCGAGCTTGTCTCATGTCTAGCCATGCAGAGCCATCTTTTATATCCTTCGCAGCTTGTTTCCCTTTTACCGGGAGGGGATTTTCCCCTAAATGTTGATATCCTACACATGTATCCTTGCGTTGAGCATAGGTATGTTCCACTTCTTGGAACTAGTTTGTTTTCCCTTATGACACTCGTTTCCTCCTAGTCTGTAACTATAAATCCATTTTATTCTTTTTCAAGCTTTTTAAATAACTAAAAAAGTCCAAAAAAAATAAAAAACTGAAAAAGCTGGACAAGGAAAGATGTTATCTGTGGTAGTTGTTGAGTCGTGTCACCTTTGAACAGAGCACTGTATATCACATCCATTGGTTGGGTTATAGTTTGACTTTAGGAGTTGTACTCATTTATCTGAGTTTATCTCCATCGACTGGTTAAGCTTCCAGTCCCTATGGAGCCTCTATATATGCCTCCTGTGTTGCAAAGATGTCCCAGTTTGTATATCGAGTTTATGCTGCCTTTATTCAGTCACCATACACCGTTATGCTCTTGTTCGAAGGAAATTGAATCCTGTGTCGACCATTCCTCAGCTATCTTGACTTTGCATGTCAGCCATTTCCGGTACAGTTACTGGTTCATGCACTTTATGATTGAGTCCTTCCACATTATACAGCTTTGCTAAGTACCTTGTGTTGGATGATGGGGGATGCCTTAATGCCCTCCTTCTAGTGGATTTCATCCCATCGACTTCAGATCATTTATTCTAGGATTGAAATCTAGATTCATTTTGAGTGCGTTGATACTTGTAGTCATCAGTGGCAGGTTCTCTCGCCATCGACAGTCTTTGGGAATACATCAATGTCCCCTGATCGATGGATCCTTTCAAGTGTTCGACCTCAACACATTTATTCACACTTGTTAGTTTGCACTCTAGTACCTTGATTCCCATTTTCATTATCGGTGGGTGATCTCGCATCTGTTAACAGTATACACTAATGACTGGTAATCAGATGATGGACTACTATGTTCGACCTCGACACCTCTATTCGCATAGTAGGACATGTACTCGTAGTGGTTTGTGTAGAAGACCTTCCACAATGGTGGCATCTCTTAGGGGGCATCTGTTATAGCTGATTTTACCACTCCAGGTGAATCACACTTTGTATGGCCTTCCCCTATCCCGCTGCAGACTCCTTAGACCCCGTGGACCATTTTTTGTCCTTTAATGTTTCCTTGACCATCCGTAAAAACATGTGAAAAATGATATACACGACTTTTAAACCTATAAGCGCGTATATACATAGGTTTGATCACTAAAACCGTGTACATTGGTATGTGTACAAAATCCAAATCATTTTGAAGTTTTCCTTGACATGGATCCGACTCACTTAACTCCTGGCCTTCCCTATGCCTTGAGATCGCTCGGATTCAACCTTTCATTACCCATTTGAAAAGCTATATAAGGATCTCTATGGTACATTGAAGGCATATGAGAGAATTGAGAGCAAAGAAACTATAGTCCATTGTTGACGAAACTTATGCTTGAGTCTGCATCCCTTTGTCCCTTGGAGCACTAGTGTGTTCTTCCCAAGCTTACCTTTTGCTTGTGAGCTTGCTATCGAGAGATGGAGGATTGAAGTGGTGGAGGCCCAAGTGGGGGATTCAGTTTCTCCGGTTCGCAGACGTGCCATCAGAGGTTGTATCTTTGTAATCTCTGATTTATATTAATAGAAATATATTTTCCTGTCCAATAATGTGTGTTTGAATGAATATATATTATCCATAGGATTATTTCAAATGCTTATACATTGTTGATTATATATGCTAGAATAGATCCAACACCATGATATATAGAATGCTTGTATTGTTTACTTGTTGTTGAGGAAGTAATCTATCAATTCAAGCTAAAGTTGGAAAGCTCAACGGGGATCTACTTCAACCGTTTGGAATAAGGTACGAGGTCTAATCCTTTAGTGTTAGACATTTACTTTCTATTGCATATTGGAAATGATTGATTTCTGGAGTCAAGCTATCAGTTGTGGTACCCCAAGCCATAGGAATTTCTCTCCGTAACATCAATCAAATCTAAATCAACAAGTAGACCAGATCCACAATTATAGGGATCAAGATATAAGCTTGAGATTTGATTGACATGGCACAAGACTTGGAAAAAGTATATAATAGTGCACAGAGGAGACACAATATGATGTGTGATGCATAGAGAGAATTGTTGCTAAGTGGAAAACTTGTGTTGTTGAATAATTTCTGTCTATTTAGAAATTCCATCTTTCTTATATCTGCTACAAAGTTTTGGAAAAGTTTGTGCTCAAATGGACTTAGCTTAGTTCATTGTTTTACGGTGGTGGTGGTCAAGCTCAAAGGTAAAGTTGGGCAAAGTAAGTGTGGCTTTCCTCTTCTCTAAATCTTTTTCTATTATTATTTCAAGTATGTGATTTTCCATTTTTTTCTTAAATGTTTGTGTATCATTTGAATAAACTAGAAATTGATTATGTAGATATAACTTATATGAAAATGTTTCATACAAATTATTATTAAGAATGGTATAGTATAGTTACTACTTCGTTAACCATCTTAATCAAAATTATTGTTATAACTTGGGATACAAATCTATCCCTTAGCAAAAAAACCTAAGCATTAGATTTGATCAAATGTATAAGATTCTAGCTAGGAAAATAAATGATCTCAAACCATTATTGAATGCCAAGTTGGAGACAATCTTTAGGTATTTATTCAATTAAAATCATTCGAAAGCTCATTAATCACTGTATTTTCTTAAGAATAAAATTGAAATACAAACCAACACTATTGTAAAGTTCCACACACACACACACACACACACACACATATATATATATATTGAAACTAAAACTTTAAGAACTAATATTGAGTGGCTAACCAACCAAAATGTAAAGCTACTTTCAAATGTGAATATTTATAATAATAATAATCTATTTTTAAGGTCACCGCCAAGCGAGACACCAAATTGGTGTATGAGACCCCCTTGTTTGTGGGACAAGGGACCCCCCTCTGTGCAGCGATTTAACTGCTAAAGTCTACAGAGGTGTACATACACTACCCCCCTCTGGATTTGAACCCGTGACCTCCTAAGAGGAAACACATGCTCTTAACCATTAGGCCCACTCATGCTGGATTTATATTTATAGTAAAGAATGATACCGATACTACAAAGACTTCCAGCGCATAGAAATACTAATTCAATGTGAATGCCATGTGTATCAATAAAAAATTTCACAGAGCTTAACTATAAAGACTTATAGGTTACTTGTTTGCTTACATTGAAAGAACTGTGTTTCATTTAGGATACAACCTAAAAAAAAGCTAGCAAGTCAATCGAAGACTGCAAAAACTAAAAGACAAAAGAACTAACTATAGTGATAAATAGTGATAAACATATATATAAAGAGTAAACTTTCTACCTGATCATTTGCATCGATTGGACGACCAGCAAGGCATGATGTGAAAGCTCATGTGAGCCAGTCGTCTGATTGATGCAAATGGTCGGGTAGAAAGTTTACTCCTATTTATAATAAAGCGACTGAGTTATACACACGTCATCATGTCTAAAGTTTAACGACACTTTATCAACAATTAAGTAGGGAGGGAGGCCGTATCGCAGTTTCATTTTGAATTAAGATTGCAAAATGGATATTACTTTATATATTACTATTATTATAAAAATAAATGCAGGCATAAACTATTTTGTGAAAATAAATATGAACCGAGTTTACATTGTCAAATTCTTCGTAATTATCAAATAAGAATATCAGCCATACAAATACTTGAAATATGAAGTTATACTAATATTTCGGCGTTGCTGTAAAAGCTCTACAGGAAGAATGAAAAAGAATCTTAGCACAAGAAAGGGCTCGGACCATTTTTTAATTTGCAGTAGTTAATAAAAATAAAAATTATACAATGAACCTATACATTAGGAAGTTTCAGAGAAGTGTCCATGACATCGATGAACGATAATAATAAACGTTCCACCGCTCCTTCCTAATCGAAGCTTTCATAACTATGAATCACACTTGGACGAAAATTATGATTGACAAAAAAACCCTAGTATTCCTTGGCACATTACGCTGGAAAAGTAGTTCAATATTTCAGCACTTGCAGTGATAACTATTAAGCAGCATTATTGTGAATTAATGTTGCAAAACATAATCTCAATTGAACAAGAGTAAATGGGAAGTTTTTAGAAGAAACCGGATATATCTCTAGAATCACAGCCCAATCATAAACACCAAATGCAACCCACAAACTATTGTCATTACTCACTGTGAGTGATTACAACGTTATCACTAGATCAAGAGGACGTTGGTGAGTGACTATCCTCAGGACATTGACCATGAGCAAAGAAAACAAACATCAAATCTTTTATGTCCGAAATTGACCAGTAGCAACCAAGAAGCACAAAGTAAAGCAAATGAACAGATGTGATAGTCCTATAAGTAAACAAAATCGATGGTAGATTAGTCCCTTGGGATCAAACATAAACAAGCATATAAACGTATTTCCCTATTAGTGTCGGTTTCTATGTATTTATTACAGTAGAAAATCTGGTGGAAATATTTAAAAAAGTTTAAAGGCATTAACAAATGAAAGGTAAATTGGAAATGATTTAAGAAAATATCTTATAGAATATTATTAAAAGGGAAATAAAAAGAATTTAATGAATTAAGACGTGGTTAGACAGCACGTTTCTATCCTTATTAATGTATGTACTTTACCTTAATGAAGAAAAGAAAAAAAATACAATAATTCTTCAATTGTTTGACAAAGTTATATAAAGATAAAGTTATATAAAGATAGACTAGAATTTAAATGATCCAAAGAAAATTTATGAAGCTATGAGAAAAGATAAATTGCCCTATGATCAATATAAAAATAAACACTAAATTCCAAATAATTTTAAGAAAATACAGGATTTTATTTTAAAAGAAGGGAGTTTAAATGCTTTAATAAATATAAGAATTAACAAGAGAACTCTTTTACTAAAGTTAAAAAAAAATCTATGAATAAAAAGAATGAATAAGTCATAAGAGAGCCCTTGAAAAGTGGGGGTTGTAGGGAAAGTTACCTCCATCAAGATTGTCCTCATAAAACAGATTGTTGAAGCACTCACACAATAAGAGAAGCTTTCATAGTTGGAGAAGTTGCATGAAACAATTCAAAGATAAGGACAATATTGCATAACTATCAAACATACTACCAATTTTTATGACAGAATCTGGTACAAAATGTCAGATAAGTTACCAAAAAAATAATCAAAATCCACACATAAGTACCACTTTCTATTTGGCGATCATTGGTGCCTAATTTACGGTCTCTTATCACACGACCAAAACTTTGGTTATATTTAATGTGGTCATTTATAGCTTATCTCGTGGTCATTAATTTGGTCATTAATTGAGTCAATAATTTAGTTATTAATTTTCACAATTAATGACTAAATATACAACCAAATTAATGATAAAAATATGACCAAATAAATGACCAAACTAAATATGACCACATTTTTTGTTACGTAACTGTCATTTTGTCATTTATATGTGAATTTTGGTATTTTTTTTTTTGTTGCTTACCTCTCATTTTTTGCGCATTTATCTCTCATTTTTGTGTCACTAATTTAGTTAGTTTTAGTCATTTTATATGTTAATTTTGGTCATTTTTTTGGTAACTTATCTTTAGTTGTTTGGTCATTTATCTCTCATTTTTTTTCACTAATTTAATTATTTTTAACCAATATTGCAATATAATTATGGCATAAATGAATCAAACCACCAATCTCCTCCTTATAAGACATGCACTCTTCCATTAGACTAGCACCCTTCAAGAATATGGGAACCTAACTGTTGAAGTGAAATTTCTTAATTTGAATTAAACACATATGTCCAAAATTTCCACATAATTTTCAATACATGGGACCAAAATATTATGTGATACAAATAAGAAATACCTTGTTACAAATCCCATTGGTATTCCCCAAATTCAAGACGAAGAAATATTTTTAATACTTCACAAATAGGAAACAATTGCTTTCAGTTCGTAATTTTGTGCATTAGACAACCAATGTCAATTGTTCCCATAGATATAGATGTAACCTAAAATGTAAAGAACTGATCAAATAATTGAGTGCTAAAATGCAAATCACAAAAGAACCCATTTACATAATGACATCCAAGGCTCACATAATCACCATCTAACATGCCTTAACCCAAGAAATCAAGAGTAAAACAAATTATGTTTGAAGGAAGGAGGATAATTGTTCCCTCATTTATATGTTGTTGGATAGAGTCTTCAATAGCATGATAGGAAGACACCTTCAATCCATAAAATTATTTTTGTATCTTTCATTCAACAACACCAAAACTACTGTATCAATTGAGGGTGTCTACAACCCTTTGAAATTGTTGCAAGTCATGCATGTAACACAAGCAACTCGAACTTCCTTAGACACCATGATGCCTACTACAGGATAGTGATTTCTAGATTTGAGTAAAGGTATACCTTCAAATATTACAAGGATGTTGCAATATAAGGCTTCCTATCGCTTATTCAAAGTGCATTTGTATGTTACTTAGTAAAGTATTCCATAGTAGAATAAAAGGAACCTTTAAAGCCATGAACTTGGATCTATAGAGTGCAACAACCTTGCTAGTTCCTTTAATCTATGGGAGCGTTCCTTTGCTAAAGATCAATAGTAGCTACAATTTGTATTATGTTGGATACATATTTATTGTAGCTACATGAAAATATGTCTATTATTTCATGAAAATGTGAGCATCACAATAAAGATCATAGACTTGTTGATGTAGACTACCTCTTGAAAACCTTGATTTCAAATTCACATAGCTCTTTTACCACTTGATTCCAATAGTGTTGTCGGTCTGGATGTTCGACTAGTGTGCTAATAAAACCACACAATAGAAATAAAATGGACACTCACATAAGATAACACATAAATTTTCCAAGGAATATGGCTTCTATTAAATTAAAAGGGGAAATTTACATAAAAGATTGCATTCAGGGATGATGCTATGTTACTTAGTCAAAGTGACTATTAAATAATAGCATTGTTATCTTTTACACACAGGGGTAGTCATCCCTTATATCCCATAATCTGTTATTTACAACCTTTATAGCTTGGACAAATCTTCTTCTATAATCTCCTTGAGATTTTTAGGGAGTTGGATTATTCCTTGGATATCACCTACAATTAATTCTGCTCCATGCACCATTTGTACTGCTCCAACTACCACCACAGCTGCTCATTTATTTATGTAACTACCCCTTCTACAGTGATTTAACTATTAAACCCATTATATGCAACATTTTTCGGTCATCTCTTGGTTATCTTGTCGACTCTGAATATTCCCTATTTGACTTAGGCTCTTCAAGGGCCTATCCTCCAACCATTTCTCTCTGACATTTACTTGTCAGTTTACCTCTTCTACCTTACCCTTACCTCAGCGGGTTCCTCTTTTTGTCGACCATTCGAATTGCTTATCTTTGGGTATACTTGTCAAGGGTTGGGATTCCGCTACATCATCCTCCCTAGGTTGAAACAAAATTGACTACTCTATCATTCATCTATACTTTTATTTTGAAATTTAGGTCACCTCCTCAAGTCCCTTAAATTCCTATCAATTTAGATATATGTTTCTCTTAGCCTGTCCCATTTTTCTGACGTATCATTCCTCTAAAAGCTTTGTGATTTATTATGCTTGTCAACTTGATATCTTCTCCTTCTAGACAATAGTTGGTTCCTTACTATTGGTCTATCATTCTTCATATTTATATGAGTTTTCAATGTTGAATGTCGATG
The DNA here is from genome assembly GCA_001517045.1 of Pseudotsuga menziesii. Classification (NCBI taxonomy): domain Eukaryota; kingdom Viridiplantae; phylum Streptophyta; class Pinopsida; order Pinales; family Pinaceae; genus Pseudotsuga; species Pseudotsuga menziesii. Next base: position 67,756 of record LPNX010891506.1, on the reverse strand, counting down.
AGATGTTTAAATTTTCTGGAATCTCCAACCCATAAGAATTATCTGATATTTTTTCAAGAATCTTGCAAGGATAGATTTTCTTCAGCTTCAACTTGTTATATGTTGCTCTAGGTAACCATTCCTTCCTGAGGTGTGCATAAACTAAATCACCTTCTACAAATGTTTGCAACCATGTCCTTCGGTATTTTCTTATCTTGTATGCTGCATTTATCTTTTACAATAATCTCCACACTTGGTCTTTCACGTCCTTCATGTGCTCTGCAAATGACTCATCGTTTGCACTCTTCTGCATTTTTGTCGGCAACTTTGCCAAATTAGTCATTCCATGTGGGTTTCTACCTTGTATAATTTGGAATGGAATCATTCCATTTGATTGATTAAGTGAGTTTTTATACACAAAATATCCTTCCTCCAACACATTTTTTGAATGTTTTGGTTTGTCAGATGTCAAAAACCTTAACAAATTTCCCAGGTTTGTGTTGACAACCTCTGTCTTTCCTTCGATTTGCAGATGGTATGAAAAGATGAAATGCAAGTTGGTGTCTATTTTTTGCCACAAGTTCCTCCAGAAATTACCCATGAACTTAGTATCTCTCTTCGAAGGCATGCTCTTTGGTATTCCATTCATCCTTATGACTTGCTTTAAAATTAAAAAAAACGGTATTTGTGGCATCAATTATCTTCTAACATGGAATGAAGTGTCCCATATTTGAAAATATGTTGAATACCATGAATATAGTGTTGTTTCCCTACCGCATATTCGACTATCCTAAGACAAATTACATACTAAGATTCTCCCATAGAACTGTCAGTACTAGAAATGGTGTATACAACCATTTATTCTAACTTCTTCCCTTAGAATGTTTCCATATTCTACACTGTTGAACCCATTTCTGCACATCTATCAACAATATTGGTGAATAGTACCTTTCCTTAACCAATGTTATGGTCTTGTCAACACCAAAATGTCCTAAAAGTCCTCAATTGTGAAACTCACCCTCATTCTTCCTTAGGGAATGCATCAATGATTTCCTTTAAACAAATATCCTTCTTGAACAAAATAGTCCAAATATGGGTTTTTTTCGACACTCCATGGTTATTTCGATGTTTTCCATGAATCCTCAAAGTCTTTGTCAGTTTCATATTATTTCTTCACTGACTCTAATCCCTTCATCTAAATTGTCAATATGTTTAGCATTACAACCCTTCAACTTAACAAATCAGGAACCTTGTTAGACTTTCCCAACTTGTGTTTGGCATAAAGGTATAACTCTATAGGAACTCCATCCATTTCATGTGTCTTTGGTTCATATTGGACTGAGTATGAAAATACCTCTGATCCAGATGGTCGATGTATAACACAAACTCTTTTTGAAGTAGATATGTCCTCCATTTATTTAATTCCTGAACAATGGCATAAAATTCCTGATAAAAAATCGAGTATTTTCTTTTAGCTTCATACCATTTTTAGTCCAAAAATGAAATTTGTCACCCTTCTTGGCTCAACATTACTCCAATTGCCACCCCACTTGTGTCATACTCGACTTGGAATACCTTCTCAAAGTCGGGAAAGCATTTCACTGGTCTCTCCATTAACTTATGCTTTAGTATCTTGAAATCTTGTCTAACTTATTTTGTCCACTTAAATTCACCTTTCTTCATGCAAATTTCCAATGGTGAAAATATTCAACTGAAATCCCTTATGAACTTCCTACAGAAAATGGAAAATCCATGGAAATATTTTTCTTCAGTTGCATTAGCCAGCTCCAACCATTTTAGTGTAACTTTGACCTTTTCTAGGTTTATCTACAAACCTTGTCAAGATATCATAAATCCTAGATACGTTAACTCTTCTTTCATGAAAGACTCTTTAAGGTTGATTGGCAACTTCTCCTCCTACAGTCATTACAACACTTGTCATAGGTATACTAGGTGTTCACCCTTGGTTCGACTAAAAATCAGTATCTCTTCGAGATAGACTATGATGATTCCCAAGTATGGATTCAATATGTCATTAATCATCCTCACGAATGTGCTAGGTGCATTTTCCTACCCAAATGCAATAAAAAACCATTCATACAACCATTCCATTTTCTTAAAGGTTGTTTTCCATTCATCGCCTTCTCTAATCTTGATATGATGATAGCCACTCTTTAAGTCGATCTTGGTGAAGTATCTAGTTCCACTCAAAGAGATGCCCAGTTCATCCATCCTTGGTAATGTAAACCTATACTTGGTAGTAATATTATTGATGAACCTTTAATCAGTGCACATCCTCCACTCTCCTCGTTTCTTTAGTTCAAGTAGAGCTGGTACTACAGACAAACCCAAACTTTCGTTGATCAATCCTCTGCTCAACAACTACTGGACTTCTCCATTCATCTTAGCACTTTATTTCAGCATCATTCTATGTGATGTCTTATTTGGCATACTTGACCCTAGAATAAATTCAATCTTATATGGGATATACTTATCACCAGCAGCAATCCCATTTGTAGGTGATAGACCAATATGTATCAAAATTCCTTCAATACTACTATAACTTTCATCTGTACATCTGCTATCGGTTACTCCACACTATGCCCGTTTGGAATGATGGTGAAGAAACATCCTCGCCCCTTCTATTACTTTAGGATTTATTTGGTCAAGAAATTAGTACTCTTTTCTCCTAGAAGTTATTTTGACTCCTTTGATTTCCTTCATCCTCCTGCATTAGAACTAACTTTTTTCAAGCACCATCCTTCCACATACCGAATTTATTGACATGACCGTTGTAAATAATATTGCATTTGTACTACCATGGTCATCCTAACAATAGGATTCAAGAGTCCATTAGAATCACGTCACACAAAACGTTGTCTTGAAGTTGACTAATCTTGAAGTTAATCAAATATTATCAGGTCATCGTCACATGGTTCCCCTTCTACAACCATGACATTTTATATCGGCTTGGGTGTGGTTGACACTTCAAAACCAGTTAAACAATGACTTCTTTTGAGACCAAATTATATGTACTCCCTCCATCAACTATCATCAAATAATGTATTTCGATGATTTCCACCCTTATTTGGAAAATAGATTTCCATTGTGCCAGTTCCTTCTCCTCCCATCGATTCGACTCAACCAACATTCTTAAGGCCATGAGGTTTCTAACGCCTTTTAACTTTTCATTGTATCACTACTTCCGGCTATCGAACTTGTCTTTGTGCCATAGTTTTCGCTAGTCCGTCATTTGGTCTTTGACCATTTATCAATACAAATATTCTCTGAGCATTCATATCCCCTATGTCCATCTTCACGACATTTGTAGAAAACTACAACCAAATTATTTTCCCCTCCTTCATCGGTAGTCTTCCTTCTATTGTATGTACCTCATCCTCAGGTCTCCCTACCCTCTCCTTGGTACTCTGGTGTGGTTTCTATAGTCAAAGTCTCCTATTTTCATTTACTTTCATCAACAACTTCCTATTTTCATTGTTAACATTCATGGGTTTGCTCTTTCTCATTATTGCATTTTAAATTCGTTTAGATGATTAGAACCTTCAAAACTTGGACAAATTTCAACTGCATGTATGTCCTTCTCGTACAAATTTCTTGTTGAGATTTAAATAAAGGAAAAATACGAGACAATATATTGCCTTCCCTGTCGTCAAAAAATTCATCTAATCCTTAATTATCACCACATTATCAAACTCTTTGTTCTATACATACATGCAAAGCATAAGATAATGAAGTAGACTTATTTCCAACAGAATTACCGTTTCCTGGTTTGATATGAAACCTGGGGATGTTATAACTAGGCTCTGGAGAGAACTCATATATATCTTCATCCTCATAATATATTATTTTATTGTTGGAAAATTCAATGTATGCAGACTTTGCAACCTTCTCTAGAAAATTTGCATTAGAATTTTGCAATGAGTAATTAGACCATGAGATTTGGATACTATTTGAAGTAACCCAATCTCAAGGTGAGGCATGGATTTTCTACACATGGAGTAATTAATGTTTTTTGTTACTGCCATTGTTCCACAGTTTCATCTCAATGATTGTTTCTAGGAAATTATGGCAATGGAGACATTTTATTCCTGGTTTCAATGCTGGACAATGTTATCATAGGGGTTATCCATGATGATAAGAATTAATTACCGTATACTTGTTAGGATATTTAGACACTTAGGAGTTAGTTAAGATCAACTTGTGTAATATATCCGTTAGGTAAAAGTGTGTTTCTTTAGTATGCATTAGTATGCATTTGTAAATATTCTAAGTTGATGGTCACGATATGTTCTAGACATAGAGTGATCCAACGGTTCAACTTCTCTTAGATCATACCTACCATTGATCAGTGGCTTAACACCCGATTGGTCTATGATCTCTATTTAAAGAGCATAGAGGGTCCTTGGCTAGTTGATCGATTATGAGAAGCTCATGTAAATTTCTTTCTTTTGCATAATAAATTGCTCCAAGTAGCTATTTGGCTGGGTCCGTGGACTGTCTCCCTCTCGAGGGTTTTAACCATGTGACAAACATTGGTGTGTTGATCTATGATCTATTTGTGTGAAGCAGTTGCTCAAGGTGTTCGGTCTTTTGGAAGTACCCTATGTACCCGAACAATACTTGCATGAGTATGAACTTATATTATCTATCTTGCAATAATAGATGAAGATTAGGTAGCCATTTTTTCTTCTTGTAAATCATGTTTTCAAGAATTAGGGGCTTTCTTTTTTACTAAAATTTAAAACTTGGTGAATCATTGTATGATTCATACTACAAACTAGTTGAAGTATAAATTTCTCTCCCAAAGAGAAACACTTCCAACGGTTGTAGAATACTTCTAGTGTCTAATAGACTCTTCCACTATGAGTGGAATGTTGTGTTCTCTCCCACTATGAGTGCAATGTTGTGTTTTGAAGGTCTGATTGGGCCTCTAAGACTTGTTGATTATATAAATGCTTGTATACCACCCAGTTTTCTTAATGAAAAAGGATAAATTGCACCCCTGTGAAATGAACCCTTCCAGTTGTACTAGTCACCCATTGATGAGAATATGGAGGATCTAGTGAACACACCATTAGATTTTGAAGATGCACTTGTTTCTTTGTTTGACCACAGTGGTCATACACTTCAAAGTTGTGTAAAAACATTCTAAAAACATTGTTAGGAAGCCCTAGGTTACACCACTATCATCCTAAACTAGCCTAGCTACCATCCCCTTCATCCCTAGCCAACGTATCCCTCAATGCAAGGCCATTTTCATCAAATATTTGGCCTCTAGAACCTAAGAACCTACTAAATCCCTTGGACTGTAAATAATATAGGGCACCCCCAAAGTGATTTTTCATTACACTCACCTTGGCTTGGATTTTTTCCTCCATCATCCCAAGGCCACAAACCTTCAACACAAGGGCTCTAGGATTCTTGTTCAACCATATTTATACCTCTCAGACCTCCATAAATTCTTAACTACATATTCATAAAGGAGGCAACCACCACCATATTTCCTTAGCTCATTTTACCCTACACCAACCTACCAAAATTCTTTTGAAGCCTAAGCTATCAACTCTCAAACGTTGCACACCCTAGGCCCTAATACATTCCCAAAGATCATTGTTCGTTAAACTTTGTCTGGTTTGTCTTACCATAATTCCATCCTACCAGAAGGCACTTTCTTTATTGTGATTGGCTTCTCGACCAACCATCTCTTGGACACCTGAAACATAAACACAAGAAGATCATAAATCTTTACCATTTGATCTATTTTGGATGGTTATTTAATGGTAAATTTCAGTATCATTAATCTCTGCAACTTGTTGATAGTCTTCCCATAAGCATGACATATGTATTTATCCTTTGACTGGGCATCTTGAATAGCACTTGTCATCTTCCCATGGTATTTATCTTGCGTATTGTCATACTAAAAATTGCATTCTTATGTAGAATATTTTTATTGTGATTTTCATTGGAATTTGGCATACCTGGGTATTATTTCTGTCCCAGAATGATACTTGGAATACATATTGATTTATTGATTTATTCTATTATCAGTATAATTTCATAAGTGCAAGGTTAGTATTGGAAACTTTCCCATAAACCAAATAAGAACTACATATCACTACCTTGCAATTATAGTACTGACATTGGGATTATGTTTATACTTGGTGCAAAAACTTTGGAATCATTTTCATCAATCTTGAAGTAAATAAATTGGAGATAGCATGCATATTGAAACCTAAGAAGAGCTACAATTTCCAACATTAGTACATGCTATGATAGTCATATCCATTTTGTCATTAGGTTTGCTTGAGGCATACATACTATGTACCTTTGAAATTTACACTTGATTTAATACTTGATTTCTGGAAATTGTTTTGGACACCTTGACAATTTTATTTCCTTGATATCTACAAAAGAATCATGTTATTTTAAGCATTTGATATGTTTTCGAACCACTCTGGAACATAACTATTGTATACTCAACAAATTTGAATCATTTGGTCATATTGATTTAAAATTGGAAATTACTGACAGTGTAAATTCTGTTTCCTTTTGGAAAGCACTATAAATCAATATTTGGAAACATATTTGTGTTTGGCGTCACTGAATTTAGTACTTGGGGAATATTGCGGTTCTGTGAAAGTCATTGTTTACATTTACACTTGATTGCAAGATCTGTATGGCATACATTTTCTTTGGCTCCATATGACATACGTGATTGCAATATTTTGTTTATGTAGACATAAAATATAATTCACAATATTTTATTTTTACAAGTTGATAAGTGTAGCTGATCAGAAATTAGACTTACTTCTTCCTCCCTATCAAAAGTAGTTGAAGATGCCACACCTAGAGTACTTGAGTATCTCTGGTATTACTCACTTGATAGAGGTAAGCATGAGTTAATGTATGAAGTATCTTGTTGTATATAAAAATTTTAAAAATTGTCATGGTGATATGAAAATGAGCTGATAAATTATGAACATATAATATCAATGATTTTTCATACTGAAAATTGCATTCTTAAGTTGAAGATTTTTATTGTGTTTTTCATTGGAATTTTTCATACCTGGGTATTATCTCTATCCCATAGTGATACTTGGCATACATATTGATTAATTGATTGCTTCTACTATTAGTGTAATTTCATATGTGCAAGTTTAGTATTGGAAACTTTCCCATAAACCAATATGACCTACATATCACTCCCTTGCAATTACAGTACTGACATTGGGATTGTGTTTATACTTGGTGCAAAAACTTTGGAATCCTTTTCATCACTCTTGAAGTAAATATATTGGAGATAGAATGCATATTGAAACATAAGAAGAGTTGCAATTTCCAATAGTAGTACATGCTATGATAGTCATATACGTTTTGTCATTGGGTTTGCTTGAGGCATACATACTATGCACCTTTTAAATTTACACTTGATTTAATACTTCATTTCTAGAAATTTTTTTGGTCACCTTGACAGTTTTATTTCCTTGATATCTACAAGAGAATCATGTTATTTTAAGCATTTTATGAGTTTTGGAACCATTTTGGAACATAACTACTATATACTCAACAAATCTGAATCATTTGGGCATATTGATTTGAAACTAGAAGTTACTGACAGTGTAAATTCTCCTTCCTTTCGGAAAGCACTATAAATCGATATTTGGAAACATATTTGTGTTTGGAGTCACTGAGTTTAGTACTTGGGGCATACTATAGTGTATGAAAGTCATTTTCAACATTTACACATGATTAAAAGATTCGTATGACACACATTTTCTTTGTCTTCATATGACATATGTGATTGCAATATTCTGTTTATGCAACCATAAAATCTAATTCACAATAGTTTATTTTTACAGTTTAATAAGTGCAGTTGAGCATGAATTAGACTCACTTCTTCCTCCCTATCAAAAAGTAGTTGAAGATGCCAAACCTAGAGTACTTGAGTGTCTCTGGTATTACTCACTTGATAGAGGTAAGCATGAGTTAATGTATGAAGTATCTTGTTGTATATGCCATTGCATAATGGTTTATTATTTCTCGTACATCAAATCACTCATGAAAGATAATACATTAATGTGTTTTGAATTCAGATTGTTTTGAATTCTTAATTTGAATTTGTTAGATTAGATTTTCCTATTTTGCATGTGAACTTGGTTATTGTTGTTGGCTATTGAACAATATAAATAATTTGCTTCATTGTTTTTCTATTGAGATTTTTTTATTGGATTTTGCAAGAGTGAACTCAACTAAGTGGGCCATTGAGTATGAAGATCCTGTTGCTAAGGATTTTCCACTGAGTATGAAGAGCTTGTTGTTGAGGCTTTCAAGCTGCTAAGTATGGGTTAATTGAAGCTGTCGCAGGATCTATGTATGGCTTAGCATCCAAGTACAAGTGGGATGGTTTAGCCATTGTAATATTTTGAAAAGTCATCGATGTACTAGATGATATTCATATAAAGTTATATGGAGACAGTTTTTGAAAAAACTCATATTTATTCTAATACTTGTCTTTCATATATATAATATAATTTGTGCGATTTAAAACTTATATGGTTGTACATTATATTATTTATAAGTGTTGTAATTAACTAATTAATGTAACATTGCATAATGCACATGTGTATTAGATGATGATAAATAATGTATGATTCCTTTTTCAATTTAAACATAATATCATATGAAAAATTTATATTAATTAATAATGGACACTTTTAAAACTACTAAAATATATTAACCACACATAAAACGATGAAAAATTACTAAATTAGTGACCAATAAATGAGATTAATGACCAAAATTCACATATAAAATGACTAGAAATTGAGTGATATGTGACCAAACAATGAGATATAAATGAGCAAAAAATGACCAAAATTCGCGTATCAATGACCAAAAAGTAGTTTTGGTGGATAATTTACGGTCTTTTATTATGAGACCAAATTTAGTCCTATTCTAGTTTGTCATGTGGTCATTAATTTGGTCATAAATGTGGCCATATATTAGGTCATTGATTCAAATATATGACCAAATTAATGACCAATTGACAAGCTATAAATGACCAATTTTGGTCGCATAGAAAAATACCATAAACTAGCCACCAACAATCGCCAAACCAAAAGTGGTAATTGATATGCAGATTTTGGTCATTTTTTTGGTCACTAATCTCTCATTTTCCACTAGTGACTAGATGTTCTATTTATTATGTCTTGGGTATTCAATTTGTTTCTATGTGCAATCTCCTTTGATGCACTTTCAAACTTAGCATTCTTGAGACATTCATCTTACACATGGGTGTTTGAAAACCAGCCACAATAAGTTTCTGGAAAATTTAGTGGTGAACATAACCAAATTTCTCCCAAATGGTTTCGAAACTTTAGAAGCTGCTATTAGTTAGGATAAATGGTCCATGTGGGTTTTAAACCGTTTAGAAGGATTCCTTATGGTTTAGTCACAATGTGCTCCCGAATATCATTACTCCGAAAATGATAGGTTTTTTCTATTAATAATTTGGATTGCATTTTTAGTTTGGATTATGGGAAATATCCCACATCCACAAGAGATAATTTTTTGTTGCACCTAAAATCAGTACCAATGATTCAATCCCTAAAAATCATTGGCCAAGAACTCTTTTGGATCATTTTTGTTCCATTCCTAGTCTAGATGACACACTTTGTCTTCTCACATAGAGCGTCATCCATCTCTGGCGCTTGTTGCACATCAAAAGTAGGCGTCAGCGGTGCCCTTTCCATCACTATAAGGTGTGTCGGTGCACTTACCTTTATTACAAGGAGTGCCAACAAGCTTAAGGAGGCAAAAGTAGAAGTTTTGAGAAGCTTTCAAGAGAAATCTCTCATGGAGGATCATCCTATCTCGTTGGGAGAGATGGAAATCGACCTCCTATCCCACAGGGATCATTCCCTACCCTATTTACAAAATATCTCAACTCCTTTGGGCTTACCTTAGACTATAAAAGAAAGATTCGCGGACCATGTGAGGAGAGACCAAGAAGAGCATCCTTATGCTGTTGGATTGAAGTGTGGTATAGAGGAAAATTTAAGAGAGTGATGCAAGAAAGAGTTTGTACTAGTTGAGAGTTATGTGAGTGTGTCAAAAACCTTGTGGAGACAAAGCTATTGACATCAAGGCTTTGGTTGTATCATTCTCTTTTCATATTTTAATACAAAAGTGTTTCTCTTTCTCATATATAATTTATGTTAATGTTGATCATTTATTATTAGACTCCTTGATCACTAATATAGATTTTTTATTTATCTTGTTACTCTCATCACTTGTCTTATTTCTTTTGTTTCTTTGCAGGTATAGTATATTGCATCAAGATCAGTGAAACAAGGACAAACTTCCAGATTTATGGTAAGAGACTTACTTATTCAAGTAGATCAATTATCTAAGGAAATGATATGTTGTTGTTTCTTTTTGTTCTATACTTATACCATGAAGGCTAGAGGAACAAGCAGTGTCTGCACTGGTTGAAGTATTCCTACAAACAAAATTAGAGACGATAATAGGGAATAGATCCATTTAGATCTAGGATAGATCCGATTAGATATGGAATAGATCTTGTTAGGTATGATATTTTTTATTACATATTTCTTGAAAACTTGTGATTCTTGTTTTCTTCACTCATTTGAGTTGTTAATGTGAGTGATCTACCTTACCGTCCCTTCAATTACCTCTTGTGGTGTGTGTTTTTCCTCACTAGTATTCCATCTTCATCCATAATTGGTTTCTTTTGTAGGTTAGTTTCTACTAGTTTACATTTATCCATTCTGAATCTCTGCAAAATATCAGTAGCATCCTTATGTTGGAAATAAAAATACCTTGATTAGTTTGAATAACTTCTAGACAAAGGAAATACTTCACCAATCCTAGATCAATCATTTCAAATTCCTTTTTTCATGACTATCTTGAAATATTCAAGCATCAAATTACTAGTGTAAATCATGTCTTCAACATAAAGACATGCCATCAATATTTTACCTTGCTCTATTTTGACATACAAAGTGGTCTCATTGTTGCTTCTACTAAAACCATTGTTGATGAGGTAGGAGTCAATCCTACTATACCAAGCTTGTTGAGCTTGTTTTAGACAATACTAGTCCTTTTTTAGCTTAATTTTTTTTTCTTCATGACATTTGACAGTATAACCAGGCGGTTGGTATACATAAACTTATTCTTCAAGAATAACATTAAGAAAGAAAAATTTCACATCCATTTGATACATAGGCCATTGATTTTGTGCTACAATGGAAAGTACAACTATGATCGTATCCATCCTTGCTGCAGGAACAAAGGTTTCATCATAATCTACACCATATTGTTTTGCATATGCCTTGGAAACCAACCTTGCCTTGTGATTTTCATGTTCTCCTTTTCATTCAATTTGGTCTTATAGACCCATTTGACTCCAATACTGGTTTTGTTTACAGGGATGTCAACAAGATACCAAGTCTGGTTTTTCTCTATTGCGTCAGTCTCTTCATTCATGTCTTTTACCCATTGTGCATCCTTCACTAATTCATTAAAAGATGTGGGCTGACCAGAAAATAGAGAATACTAAAGTTGCTCATCTATAATTGGAGTCTATTCATATAACTGTATCAAGCTTCTGGTTTTCTGGTTATGTGCTGGAGTCTCTGTTGGTGTTTCTTCTTGTTACTGTACTTGAAATCTTGAAAGTATGATAGGTATATCTGGAGGATTTGAACTTTCTTCTTGTTGTATGTCTGAAGGATCACTCCAGCATTTGCGTTCAATGAATTTTACGTCTCTTTTCACCACAACTTTTTTGGTGACATGATTATACATTTTGTACACCTTTTGTTGTTCACAATAACCAATGAAAATGCATCGCTATGTCTTCTTATCCAACTTTCGTCTGAGTTCATAAGGTATATGAGAAAATGCAACCGAATAAAAAATTATTGGATGTGCAACACTAGTCTTAGTGCCACTCCATGCTTCTTCATGAATCTTATCGTGGAGAGTCATTATGGGTGATTTGTTGAGCAAGTAGACTAAGCATGCAACACTTCATCCAAATACTCATATGATAGCTTCTTGTGTGACAGCATGCTATGGGCCATGTTCATGATGATTTGGTTCTTTCGTTCAACAACTCCATTTTGTTGTGGAGTGTATCTGGTTGTGAATAGTCTCTAGATACCATGTTTCTTGCAAAAACATGAAAACTCATGTGAATCATATCCACCTCCACCATTGAACCTAAGCATTTTAATTAACTTTCCATACTGCTTCTCAGTGAGAGACTTGAACTCTTTGAACCTAGAGAAGGGCTATGATTTGTTCTTGAGGAAATAAATCTACATTTTCCTATTGAAATCATCAATAAAGGCCAGAAAATAAGATCTATCTTCTATGGATTGGGTTTGCATGGGTCCAGAGAGGTCTATATGAACTATCTAAATATGTTCTTTGGCTCAAGATGTGGAAGTGGGGAATCTGTCCCTTTGATGCTTACCAGTGATAAAATCCTCAGAGGAGTTGGATTGTTCATGAACAATTGGCAACCCTTTGACCATTGACTGTTTGTGTGGGGGATTGAGACTCTTGAAGGGAATATGACCAAATCTATAGTGTCATAACCATGATTCATCTAGACTAGAAATTGTATGGGCTATAGAATGTGGATGGTTGGCACTCCTGATAATGAGAGGAAATATTATATTCTTGGTCATTTCAACTTCGGCTATGAGTCTCTTACTGGGGGGTTTATCATAAATAGTACAGTATGTATCATAAAACCGAATATCAAACTAGTTCTAAAATAATTTACCTATACTGGTCAGATTGACATTCAAATGTGGTACATAGAACACCTTGTTAATAAACTTGTTTTCATTTTGCTTTGTGAGAACATGGATAATACCTTTTCCTCTTGCTGGAACTAGAAAGTCATCTCCTAGATTGATATTTGTGACAACATAAGAATCCAAAATAGAGAATAATGACTTGTTACCTGTCGTGTGATTGTTGCAACCACTATCTAGTAGCCATAGATATGAGCTGCAGTGTTCTTTGGTTTCTTGATAAGACATAAACATCACCTCTGACGATCCTTCTTCTTTTTTAGAGACATTGGCTCTACTATTGTTCTAGTTATTGTTCTATTCAGCTTGCTTCTTTATGCATTCTTGTTCATAGTCTCCATACTTCTTGCAGTAGCTACATTCAATATTGGACTTATTGGTCCATCTCTTGCCTCTCCCCCTCTCACCTTAAAAATTGTGAGAGTGTTCTGAATGATCCGAGTGTTCATGACTGTTACTAGTTCTATTCTCTCTACCTGGAGACCCTTAGCCTCTTCTTCCTCTACCTCATCCCCCTCTTCCTCAACCTCTATTGAGGGAATCTTGGGTGCTAAAGCCATTGGTCAACAACTCTTCTTCTTGATTGAATCAGGCTTCATAAGATAGAAGAGATCTAATCACTCTTCTAGGGTGAACAGAGACAGATATTTTTCCTCTTCTATGGCAGTCTACCATAGAAATTTTATTGGTGAGACATGTGGTAATTGAACCCAACATATAGAACAATTACACTCACAAAATTGCTAATCAAACATGCAAAATTAACATCAAAGGAGACTAAAATTGGAGCATAACACTAATCTGTATTGAATAAGTGTACAATATCCAACCTTGTGAAGTAATAGGTTGATACAATATATAATTACATGAGAGATTCGAATGCATAAGGATGCCATTCGAAAAGGTCAAAAAGTGGGCTTACTAAATCTAGTCAAATCCCCCATAGGTGCATAAAGTAGTTTCCAAATCCACCAAGATGCTAACAAATTGGCTAAGTCAAGTAGGAAAGATAATAAGTGATGGAAAGACAACTCATACATGCTTTTATTAGGAGGAAAGGAGGGAGGATGATGCGGGAAAAAAACAAGTCAACTACTCCTATTCTAGCTTATTTTTTTCCTCAATTCTCAATAAAATAGGCAACTTTTCAAAAAAAGAAGATATGCACTTTGGACGATATGGAATAAAGAATACATGCTAAAATGGGTTTCCAGGAAGTTTCCCAAGTGCTCCATGACTCATTTTTGGCATGTGTTGACTTCTAGGACATGTAGAAGGCAACTTGCATAGAGTGGAATCTAGGAGACTAGGTAATAAGACAAAAATGATTTAATTAATGTCTAAGGTAGGTAACTATGGGTTGATTATTCTAACACCCCCCCTTAAGCTTGAATTTATGAGTAAATATCATAACACTATAGGGCCTAGCAATAAATCTTAGTCACTCTTTACATATTGCTTGTCCATACAACCAAGGAAAGAGGCAAAAACCTAGTGGGAAAATCCTTCCTTAAACATGGACAGAAAAAACAAAATTTGGAAATCTTGTCATCAATCATGTTTCATAGCATGATCAGCAATCCCTAGCAGTGATTTGAGATTTCTAAATGTCTTCTCACAAAAAAAATTGGTGAAGATGTATGCTACTTGTTTTGAAGATGCACAGAAGAGTAGATGAATGGTACCATCATGCACAAGCTGTCTGATGTAGTGCATGTGGATCTCAATGTCCTTGGTTCACTGTCTATAAAATTGATCATTGCATATTTGAATGGTGCTCTGATTATCATAGTAGATAATAGTTGAAAACTCTGATTCGAAGCCACATTTTCCAAGTATTCCCTGCAACCACAAACATTGAGTTGCTGCATTTACAACTCCTATATACTCTGCTTCTGTAGATGAGAGTGCTATGGAACTCTGCTTCTTGCTTGACCAGCTGATTGGTCCTTTTGAAAGCATGAAGAAATATCCTGATATTGACTTTCGATCTGTGTTGTCACCTACCCAATCATTGTTAGTAAACCCAATCAAATCAAGATCAGATTTTGCTTTGTAGAAGATCCCATGAGTTCTTGTTCCTTGAACAAAGTTTAGGATCCTTTTGGCTACTCTCCAATGGATCTCATGAGGCTGATCCATGTATATTTAAGCCATACTAATGCATCATATATATCAGGTTGAGTGTGTGTAAGATAAAGCAAACACCCAATCAATTGCCTATACAATGTATTATTTACAATAGGAGAAGAACCTGCTTCTTCAAGCTTAACTCCTGAAAGGAAGGGAGTATTTTTTGGCTTGAAATATTTCATGTTGAAATTGTTTAAAAAATTTAAGGCATACTTGTACTGATGTACTTTGATTCCATGTTGGGATTGAACAATTTTGAGACCCAAAAATTGGTTGAACAATCCCAAATTTGTCATAGAAAATGCATGGTTCATTGCATCCTTCAAGGAGGCAATCTCTTTCTTTGAACTTCCTATAATTAGAAGGTCATCCACATACAAGAAAATAATAATAAAATAACCATGAATCAGCTTCAAATAGACATTAGGATTAGACTTGCATTGAACAAAACTCAATGACAGCAGAAAGCCATCAATATTAGCATACCAAGCCCTAGGGGCTTGTTTGAGCCCATACAATGATTTCTTTAACCTGCACACTAAAGATGGATTAGAAACAAACCATTCAGGTTGCTGCATGTAAATCTATTCAGTGAGATCTCCATTTAAGAAAGCACGCTTCAAAACCATGAGATGTACCTCCCACTGCTTTGAAGCTGCAATGGCTAAAGCTAGCCTTATGGAGTCCATCTTTGCCAATGGTGCAAAGGTTTCATTGTATTCAATACCATGTACTTGTGAGTATCCCTTGGCTACCAATATTTTCTTATATTTCAAAGGTGAACCATCAACAACAAACTTAGTCTTGAAAACCCACTTATGTTGAACTAGCTTCCTCCCTAGGGGAAGACCAACCAATTGCCAAGTGTTGTTCTTCTGGAGAGAGCTGAATTATTATTTCATGGCTGTTTTCCATATTGGATCATGTGCTACAACTTCATATGTCTGTGGATCTGATTCAACCATCAGATAGCACTTCTCAGCAAATAAAGGATCTTTCATACAAAGGGCACTCTCAAACGGAGATCTAGTCCTCCTAGTGTCACTAGGATTTCCAGCTAGTTCCCTAGCGACAAGAATGGTATTTACTTCCCATTTTGGTCTTGTAGGACTATCAGGATCTACAATCAAATCATCATTATGAAACATATCAGAATCAGAAAACTCATTAGTCTCTCCACTTACAATCAATGGATTTGGTGGTGAATAAGACTCTCCAACTTCAACTGCTACTAAAGGCTCTTCTCGGAATTGAACACTTCTTTCAATGAAATATTTGTTAGTGCTCAATTTTATCATCTTGTACCCTTTTGAATCTTCAGAATACCCAACAAATAGGCACTCTTGGCTTTGAGGCTACAAAGCCTTTCTCTTTTCTGTTGGAATTCTAGCCCAAGCCTTTGAGCCAAAAATCCTGAAATGGGTCACATCTAGCTTGTGCCCACTCCAAGCTTCGAAAGGAGTCATACCATAAAAATAATTATGAGGAACCCTATTTTGGATGTAGGATGCATATTTTATAGCCTCGGCCCAAAATTTTGGTGGAAAAGTCTTAGCCTCCATCATGCAGGTTTCCATCTCCTTTAGTGACCTGTTCTTTCTCTCAGCAACACCATTTTTTTGTGGTGTGTAAGGCATTGAATGCTACATCTAAATACTTGCATCTTTGCAATACTAAATGAAATAATACTTGAAATACTCACCACCATTGTCATATCTGAGGATCTTGAGTTTCCTCCCAAACTGGTTTTCAACCAAGGTTTTAAAGACTTTGAAGAGGTCAAAAACTTCAGACTTATGCTTTACGAAGTAAACCGAACAATACCTCAAAAAGTCATCTATGAAGGTTAGTGCATATTTGACTTGACTGATGGACATATGAGGAAATGGACCATCAATATCACTATGGATCAACTCAAGAGGTGCAGAGGTTCTCTCATGACTAACTCTCTCAAATTTGTGCTCTGGGTGTTTTCCTAGGATAAAACCTCGACAGACTCCCTTGGAAAACTTGATCTTTGGTAACCCTATGACCATATATTTTTCACTCAAATCAGAAAGATACTTATTGTTAAGATGGCCAAATATTTCATTCCAAAGTTTGCTTGCCTCATTAGCATGAATCAAAAGAGCAGAGGGGTTTGAGTAGAATGGAAAATGGGAAAACATGTATACCTTCGAAGTGTGATCAACAACACCTTTTGCTATGACATTACCATTCAAAATCTCAGTGATTTCAACACTATCAGGGGAGAAGATGACCTTCTTTGGAGACCCAGAGTGAGTCATCTGATACACTAACAAGAGATTAGAGGTAAGACCTGGAACATACAACACATTATTGAACTTACCATGGTCAAGATCAATCCTTCCTTTGCCCAAACTGTCAATGAGAGAGTCATCTCCCAAAACTATTGGTGGACCTTTCGACATGTCAAGGGAGGAGAATGCCTGTTTTGTTGAAACTATATGTCTAGAAGCTCTAGAGTCTATGGTGAAGCTAGGTGAGCTTGATGTGCCAGCAACCAAGGCATGCACTCTCTCTTTGTCCTTTTAATTTGATCCTCCTTCCCTCTTCTTTGACCAATCAGGAAGGGAGATGTTATTCTTCTCCAGGAGTTGGGTCAACATGTCAATTTGCTTCTTTATACAAGATCTCTTAGGATGATAGCCATTAGTGCAGTATGTACACTTGCTCATTTCTCCTTTGTTCTTCTTCTTCTAGAAGTTCTTCTTGGAACCTTGGGGCTCCTCTTGAGACTTGTTCTTGTCTCTCTTTTGCTCAGGTGGCTTTTTATCTTTTTTCTTGCTCTTTGAATCCACCCTTGAATCTTCAGCAACCAAAGCTTGGTGTTTGGAAGCTTTGATGGTGCCCATCATCAACAACTTATCTTGTTCCTGTGTGAGGGATTCCATGAACTCTACAAGCTTAGGCATCTTCCAGGATCGAGATGTCAACTTGGTGGCATGGAAGGTCGAAAAAAACATTGAATAGTTAGGGAAAAGCTTTGAGAGTATGGCCAAAACTAGTTTTTCTTCCTTCTTTTCGATCCCACACTGTTTTAGCTACAAAACAAGGGCTTTAAACTTGGAAAAATAGAGTTGCAAGGATTAAAATATACTGGGACTCAAGGAGATTAGCTCATTCTCGATTTGATGTCCTCTCATTTCATCTGTCTTACTAAAAATATCTACAAGATTATCCCACACTTCATTAGGTGATGTCAATCCATCAATATGGAAGAGGAGGTCTCTTGAAATGCTCAGACACAAAATACCATAGGCCTCATCCCTCCTATTGTGCCATTTGATTTTCTCTGCAATTGCATTGGGATCTGCCTCAATCCCCATAGTCAGCCTATAGAGACCTTTCGCTCTCAACAATATCTCCATCTCAGCTTTCCACTCAAAGAAATTGAATGGAGTCAAGATGATCTTCTGAGATTAGTTCATAGCTCAAAAAATCTGCCCTTCAGTCAGTAGAATATGCTCCCAGTCAAGATGTCAAACCTACAATAGCAATATGGAAGGAGATAAATTGATCTACAAAGGCTCTGATACCATGTGGAAATTGAACCCAAGATATAGATCAATTACACTCACAAAATTGCTAATCAAACATGCAAAATTAACATCAAAGGAGACTAAAACTGGAGCATAACACTAATCTATATTGAATAAGCATACAATAGCCAACCTTGTGAAGTAATAGGTTGCTACAATATATAATTACATAAGAGATTCGAATGCATAAGGATGCTATTTGAAAAGGTCAAAAGTAGGCTTACTAAATCTAATCTAATCCCCCATAGGTGCATAAAGCAATTTCCAAATACACCAAGATGCTCACGAATTGGCTAAGTAAAGTAAGCAAGATAATGAGGGATGGAAAGACAACTCATACATGCTTTTATTAGGATAAAAGGGGGGAGGATGATGTGGGAAAAAAACAAGTCAACTTGTTGATGTATATGTAACTTCGGAATGTATTCTTCTATGTATCTTATATATTATAACCCGATGTTTATTCCGGGATGTCTCTATTATGTATTTGAGTCATGTGGTCATGCCCCGATGTTCCGATCTGGAGGATTAATAATGTAATCAAGTCATATCAATTCATTAGGTAAGTCCCCACAGTTTCGGGGCACTTGAGTTATTATACACTAATTAAGGTATAGGCTCGAGTAGTAATTATTAGGTTGGGCCTACGTGTGAAAAGGAAATTCAAGTGAACAGATGAATATAAATAGAGAGTGAGAGTCTCTCTATTTATCACTTGTGAAATACATCACTTGCTCTCCCAAGTGTGGCGCACTACTGGAGAAGGAAATTTTGGGACTAGACAGAAGACAGAAGACTACTGCTGTTTTGGGAGATCTCTTACTGTTTTGGTGTTGATTCTATCTTAGAGGAAGTTGCGGGGTTTTCTCCTTTATGGTTTCCCCAAGGAAAACTCTTTGTGTCTCTTGTCTCTTGTGATGTGCTTGTGTTTTATTGTTGTGCTTGTTATTCTTTCAGTGAAAAGATCCTAAGATCATAATGCTAGCTTAAATGTGATGAAAAACTAACATGGTATCAGAGCTAACCTGAGAAGAAGACATTGTGCAGCTACAGGAACTAGGGGTTCCTATTTTGTGGATATTCCTCCACATATTTTCAGCAAAAATATGCAAAGATGACTCCCCATTTAAGGGCACATCTTTCTGTCGAAGCGGAACTTGATTCCGAGCATTTTCAGTCTTCGATTCGGAAATTAGGGATTTCTACAGAAGATGAATTTTTGAGTAATTCCAGAATAGGGTTATTATCCTCATAAAAACTGAATTTTAGAGACCTGGATCAAGAAATTTGGTTGGGTAAAACTCCAGGAAAGTCAAACCCTAGTTTGACCCTGAGCTAGGAGAAACCCTAAATACTAAAACTGCTACATTTTGGTACAGTCACTATATTCTGCGATTGGCGAAGTCACAAAACCTGAAAATTGTAGGGACCAAATATAAAATCCTGATGAATCCTATTTCCAAAAATCAGACTCTTATTCCCTGTACTCCAGGATATATGATCTCTCCAAGTTAGGGTTCCAGCCTCTTCCAGAATTCATCCCTGAACAGGACATCTGGGGAGATCTGCAATATCTTGAGATAAAGAGGTTCAAATGGAATTATTGAAGATTTTATAGAAAGGGCACAGACTGTCATTTCAGTGGTCCAAATATCAGACTCAGAAGATGAACCAGTGATAGGTGGCATGCCATACAACTTCACTATTTTGAACAGTCCTGTAAAAGGTCACCTTGGGAAAAGGATCATAAATCCCAAATGGTGAAACCAATTCTGATGAAATATGTGGTTTTGGATCAGGGACATGTGAGGTTACCTCAATGCAAAATTTTAGACATAGAGGATCATTAATTTCGGAGATATCGCAGAAACAGTAACAGGCATTTATGCAGAAGAAATCAGTAAATTAGGGCTTCCTGTTTCGGGAGCTTCCCTCCACTGTTTTCAGAAAAGGAGTACATTGGACAACTCCATTTGAAGAGATATATCTGTTTTTCCAATCAAATATGAAATTTTTCAAGTTTTGGAAATTAGGGTTTCTGCGACAAACCCTAGATCAGCGAACTCCGGGACAAGGACGGACACCTCAAATCGGTAAGATCTAATCTTTTGTATTTCCATTTGAGGTTCTCATTTCAATATGATATATCACAATATCTTGATGATAAGCTTGGTGAAGTTGACAACTTCCAAGCATAGAAGTATTTGATCTCTCTGAAGAAACTGGATTGGACACCTACATGAGTATAGAGGTTCCAGTTTCAGAGGGAGACGAGGCCAAAGAAGACATCATGCTCATGCTGCAGAGGATGATGAACCATCCAGAAAGAGATCCATATATGAAAGTAAAGATTCTTCAAGTGAGGATGAATATGTTCTGATATCAGCTCTCATAGGTAACATTACTCATGGAAATGATGATTGGCTTATAGACAGTGTGGATTCCAAACATATGACGGGATTCAAGGAATCCTTTGTAAGACTGTCAGACATGAATCACCTCACAAGGTGAAACTAAGAGATGACTACCAATATCCAATAAAAGGTAGTGGGGAATCTTCATACAAACTAGACTCTGGTAAGTATCTAACAATGAAAGAAGTATTGTTTGTTCCAGGACTCAAGAAGAACCTTCTCTCCATTTCAGCATTGATGCAAAAGGAATGCGGGTTGCATTCATAGATGGTCAAGTCATCATGTGGCCAAAAGGAAAGACTATCAATGATTGGAGAATAAGAAGGAGGCTTGTACAAATTGAAGGGCCATCCAGAAAAAGCCTTGATCCATGACATAGTAGAGCCAAATGAGCTTTGGCATAGAAGGCTTGCACATGTGCATTACAAAGCACTACCTATTGCAAGCAAAGCTGTTCCAGAATTTCAATCTATTTGAAGGGAAGAACAAAAATTAGAATATGACCTAAAGAAATCAGTTGAAGAATCTGAAGATCCAGAATGCAGAGACCATACAGTCATAAGAGTCTCTCAAATCAAAGAACAACTTGAAGCGATAAAAGAAAAAGTGAAGAATGTAGAAGTGATGATGGCCACCTTGAATGGCCTCCCAGGATCATGGAATTCATTCATTCAAGGAATGTGTTCCAGAAGGAAATGATTACTTTCAGCAGAATCCGTGAAGAAGAAGAAGCTCGAATCATAAGAAGAGAAGAGAAGATGGGAGCAATTGAAGATCAAGCTCTCACCTTCCAAAGAAGATCCCTCAAGCAATGAGGAATATGAAGAACCCAACACTTGAAGAACTTCTTATCCTCCTTATCATTTGGATAAGAAATGATGCTACCATGAATGAAGAAGACGATGAAGCTGAAGGCTCAAGAATCAGTCTACCCATGAAACAAATAAAGATAAGTATTCAATTGTCATTTCATGATATTACTTTGTTATGCATTTGTTTATATTCAGTCGATGTATCATGCATGATACGATGTTTGCATTAACGACAGTATACTACTAATATGCATGTGATGGGTAAGTAGCTCATGGTGCTATACAAATTCTCCATTTCTACTTATCTAGAATGAAACCTCTCTGCTGACATATTGGATTAGTGTGGAATCTCAATGTTGTCCTAGTAGAGATGGAAGGCATCTAGAAAGTTTCAGTGAGATATGGATTAATGTTGTATTGGCTAAAGTAGTTGCATGATCATATATTTATGCATAAGAACTTGCCAGTATAAATATTCCTTATGAAATGTTCTAACCATACAAATGCATTTGACTTGTAGGAAAGATCACATACATAATCGCCTACAAGCAAAGAAGAATGAAGACTTGTTTCGAAGAACAAGTGACGACATTTCAAGACAAAGAATAATATGATGAATGCAGTGACATCATTGATGCAGAACCTTCTAGCCATGAAGAAAGTGACTAAGAAGAAATGGAAGACCAGTTCAAGAAGAATGATGTCAGGGCGTAGTATCGAGACCTGAAGAGAATTTCATAGTTCCACCATGCAATAGATGGAAACATTGTGGGATACAAAGCAAGATTAGTAGCACGAGGCTTCTCATGAAAGAAGGCATTGTACGAGTTCAGAAGACACCCATGGGAAACACATGCATGATGATATTGATGAAGATCTTAACCTTTGCTACAAGGTTGAAGATGAAAGTCTATACACTAGATGGTCACATAGAATATTAGTAGCATAGGAAGCTACTTGTCACTCCGGTACAAAATGTTTCAGTGCATAGAGTACAGAAGACAGAGGGAGTACGATGCTTCGCTTCAAAGGGAGTGACTACAGAATATCTTGAGGTTCGACTTGGTACAACAGGATGGGTAGATTACTGATGAATCTAGGCTTTACTGAGAGTAAAGTGGATTCCAACCTTTTCTTCAAGGTTGAAGGCGGAAGACCAGTGATGATCCTGTTATGTGTCGATGCACTACTTTCTCGGTATGGAGGTGTGGCAGAGTGCGGATGGAATCTTCCTTGGACAAGGAAAGTATGCAGTAGAGATCCTGAAGAGGTTTGGGATGATGGACTGCATGACCACACCTATGGCATCAAACATGAAGCTAATAAGTGATGCTTCATCAGAGTTGGTTGATGCTATGATGTATCGTCAGATGATTGGGTCATTGATGTACCTAACGAACACGAGACCAGATATTTGCTTTGCTGTGAACACCTTGAGCCAGTACCTGACAGATCCGAGAAGTGTTCACTTGATGGATGCAAAGCATATTCTGAGGTACTTGAAGGGTACAATTGATTATGGGCTCAAGTACGATGTGAATCAGAAGACTAACCTAGAGGGTTATGTTGATTCAGATTGGGAAGGCAGTGCCATCAACAGGAAGAGTACTTCAGGATGTTGCTTCAGTATGGGATCAAGTGTGATCTCTTGGTTTAGCAGGAAGCAATCCTGTGTGGCACTGAGTATAGTTGAAGCAGAGTATGTCGCAGCTTGTTCATCTAGTTGTGAGGAAGTATGGCTGCGGAAGCTACTGTCTGATATATTTGATCTCCAGTTGGATGCTACTTGTATACATTGTGACAACTAGAGTTGCGTGAAGTTGTCAGAGAATCCAGTGTTCCATGACAAGTCGAAGCATATCGAGATCAAGTACCACTATATCAGGGATATGGTGCAGAGAGGATCAGTGAAGCTCTTGTATGTTGCAACGGAGGAATAGATAGCTGATGTATTAACGAAGCCATTGGCTAGGCTGAAGTTCGAGTACTTCAGAGAGAGAATTGGTGTTCTCCAGATCGAGGCTTCCTCCTAGAGAAAGTGATGAGACCCATAGCCATTCTGACATGGTGAGAGGATTGGTTCCTTCCATGGTCAGATGTAAGGGCTGATCCATTCTATCATGGTGAGAGGGTTTCTCCCTTCCATGTCAGATATGAGTGCTGGCCATTATGTCGAGCAGGATAGATGTAAGGGAAATTTCCATTCTAGGAATGGAGGCACCTGTTCAGTTACCAGGATCACTCAGTGTAGGACTGAGTAGCCATTCTGATGTGATAGAGGGATGTGTTCCCACTTTATCAGATGTAAGGGATGAACCATTGCTGGGATGTGTTCCCTCATGATCAGATATGAGTGCATGCCCTTCCATCATTATGAGCAGGATGTGTTCCCGCCTGGATGGATGTAAGTGCTAAGCCTTTCCACAGATGATAGTAGGTGTGTCCTATCATGCTGGTGGATGTGAGTGCTGTGCCTTTTCATAGATGATAGTAGGTGTCTCCTATCATGCTGGTGACTGTAAGTGTAGTGCCATTTCATAGATGGTAGTAGGTGTGTCCTACCATGCTGGTGATTGTAAGTGCAGAGCCTTTTCACATATGGTAGTAGGTGTGTCCTACCATGCTGGTGATTGTAAGTGCTGAGCCTTTCCACAGATGATAGTAGGTGTGTCCTATCATGCTGGTGGATGTGAGTGCTGTGCCTTTTCATAGATGATAGTAGGTGTGTCCTATCATGCTGGTGACTATAAGTGCAGTGCCATTTCACAGATGGTAGTAGGTGTGTCCTACCATGCTGGTGATTGTAAGTGCATAGCATTTTCATAGATGGTAGTAGGTGTGTCCTACCATGCTGGTGATTGTAAGTGCTGAGCCTTTCCACAGATGGTAGTAGGTGTGTCCTACCATACTGGTGGATGTGAGTGCTGTGCCTTTCCACAGATGATAGTAGGTGTGTCCTATCATGCTGGTGGTTTTAAGTGCTGAGCCATTTCACAGATGATAGTAGGTGTGTCCTATCATGCTGGTGAATGTGAGTGCTGGGCCTTTCTGATGTGATTATAGGATTGGTTCTTATATGATCAGATGTGAGTACTGGGCGTGCCTTTCTGATGAGTAGGTCAGATGTAAGCGCTGGGTGAAGACCTACATGAGGGTAGGCCTACAACCAGCATGAAAAAGGGCTGGCTCTGTAGAACTTCCTGTGACGAGAAGAATCATGAGATAGCACCAGTGTTGATCCAGATTGAGTGATGATCCAGATCCAGTAATGATGGTCCAGCAGTAATGATCCAGATCTAGTCCAGTGATGATGATCCAAATCGAGAGATGATCCAGATCCAGTGATGATGTTTGATGATGATCCAGATCGAGAGATGATCCAGATCCAGTGATGATGTTTGATGATGATTCACATCGAGAGATGATCTAGATCCGAAGATGACTTGAAGACAAAGATGACTTGAAGACGAAGATGATTTGAAGATGAGATGATCCAGTTGATACAAAGAAGAAGACCAGTGCTGAAAATTGTGTCGAAAGAATACCTTCCTAGTTAAGAGGGAGTGTTGATGTATATGTAACTTCAGAATGTATTCTTCTATGTATCTTATATATTGTAACTCGATGTTTACTCCGGGATGTCTCTATTATGTATTTGAGTCATCTGGTCATGTCCTGATGTTCCAATCGGGAGGATTAATAATGTAATCAAGTCATATAAAGTCATTAGGTAAGTCCCCACAGTTTCGGGGCACTTGAGTTATTATACACTAATTAAGGTTTAGGCTCGAGTAGTAATTATTAGGTTGAGCCTACGTGTGAAAAGGCAATTCAAGTGAACGGATGAATATAAATAGAGAGTGAGAGTCTCTCTATTTATCACTTGTGAAATACATCACTTGCTCTCCCAAGTGTGGCGCACTACTAGAGAAGGAAATTTTGGGACTAGACAAAAGACAGAAGACTACTGTTGTTTTGGGAGATCTCTTACTGTTTTGGTGTTGATTCTATCTTAGAGGAATTTGCTGGGTTTTCTCCTTTATGGTTTCCCTGAGGAAAACTCTTTGTGTCTCTTATCTCTTGTGATGTGCTTGTGTTTTATTGCTGTGCTTGTTATTCTCTCAGTGAAAAGATCCTAAGATCATAATGCTAGCTTAAATGTGATGGAAAACTAACACAACTACGCCTAGTCTAGCTTTTCCTTTCGTCTTAATTCTCAAAAAAACAGCCAGCTTTTCAGAAAAAGCAGATATGCGCTTTGGAGGATCTGGAATAAAGTAGACATGCTAAAATGGGTTTCTAGGAAGTTTCCCAAGTGCTCCATGACTCATTTTTGGCATGTGTTGAGTTCTAGGACATGCAGAAGGCAAGTAGCATAGAGTGGAATATAGGAGACTAGGTAATAAGACAAAAATGATTTAATTAATGTTTAAAGTAGGTAACTATGGGTTGATTATTCTAACAAGACACCTAAGAATCTTTTGAACAACTATCTTTTTTTCTATAGGTTCACCATAAGTTTGAAATTGGGTCATAATGCTCGAAACCCTAGTGATAAACCGATCTACATTTTCTAACTCTTTCATATTCAAACTTTCAAATTGAAGTCGTAGGGTTTGCAGTCTTACCATTTTCACTCAATCTATACCTTTCTAGGCGGTTGCGAGTGGATTCCAACCTTGTTGGGCACTAATAGCTCCTCAGAGCCACGGGGAAATGGACTCCTCGATGCAAATTTGGATGAGCCATGTGGTTGTGAGATCTCGGTCTCAGTATGGGCGAGCTTCTACGACATTATTTTGGGAATTATTCATTTCGGTCAGAACATTTGTATCTAGTTCTTTGAACTTAGTTTCAACCATATCCAAACATTTGTTGAGCTCGAGAAACATCTTCATCTTGATAGACCAAAACTCATAGTTGGCCCCGGTCAGAACGGGTCCAGAGATCTGCTTGAAGGTGCTGGTACTAGCCATGCTAATATGACTTAGAGATCTCCCCCCCTTTTTTCTAATTTTACAAAATGGAGCACTGCTCCTTGTACACTAGCAAAAAGTGGTGGGGTCGCGTGGTACTAAGTTTTGATTTAAGTTTCGGTGGTTCACCACACTTTCCTTGTATGAGCAAAGTGGTGGTACCTCTTTCTATCTTTGCAGAGGTGGCAGAGGCACAACACTTTCACTGTGTGAAAGATGTGGTGGACCTTGTGGTACCACAGATATCGAAAGGGAAACATGTGGTGGTGCTTCCTTTAAACAACGAGGACAACTAAAATCGAATTGTGGCACTTTCTTTAACAGCTACAAGTTCATATTGCCAATGCAATTCACGGTTACCATGCTTTCATGGAGTGTGATTCAGTATCAAGAAGAGCACGTCACTGCATGCCATTTGGACTATGCACTTGAGCCCATCAAATGGAGCATGAACTACTTCATCAAAGCTCATCAAGAGCCCATTTCTATTTTTCTTGAAGTTGAATTGTTAATCAACGTTAAAGGTTTGACGAATCAGGGCTGGGGTTACAGCAGCTACATAGTCAGTTAATAATTCGTAGAGGTCAACGCATATCTGAACGGGAGGATGGGAATGAATCACCGCTTCGCTTAGCCGGTAAATGTGTTGTTTTGAATAATCATCCTCCTAACCGAGCTTGTCTATGTTGTGTTTCGGTATCGCCGCTACTTTCGTGTGTGCGTGCTTTCCACTCTGTGAAAAGGCTTACCTAGACAAGGATCAGGCCATATGCTTTGATACCATGTTAAAGAATACAAGAGAAACAAAAAATAACAAAAAATAAAGGGCATATTGATTGCCTTCTCATTATTAAGCACGAGCATATATAGGACTACAACATAACAATACCATTGGTAAATTCCATAGGACAAAAAATACTATGGGTCACTAAGTAACTAACTAACCAACGAGTGAGATTACATTTTAAACAAAAAAAAAAATAACTAATTAATTAACCAACCAGAGCGATTACATTTTTGAATATTTTAAACAAAATAAGAGATAAAAAAGTATTTTGATTCAAAGGTTTTTTTTTTTAACATATATAACTGCAATGTATGTGTGGCACATACATGACATTATGAACCTTGCAATAGCAACTTTTATACCACGGATATCGACATTACGATAGCGCTACAAAAAGTATTTTGATTCAAAGGGTTTTTTTTTTTACAGATATAACTGCAACTGCAATGTATGTGTGGCACATACATGACATTATGAACCTTGCAATAGCAACTTTTATACCACGGATATCGACATTACAGTAGCGCTTTCTGCCGGCCATAGTCGATGGTGCACGATAGTAGAGCTCCCCTCTCCAACGAAAACACATGAGCTGGAAGAGCACAAATGTTAATATGATAAATTATTCGAGCTATGATTTAGTGCCCGCGGAATGAAATAAAGAATATCGTAAATTATGTAAGGGAGTTACTAGACATGTCCCTTCAAAAATGCGAAACGTACAATTGAATAAAATGTGGTCAATTGTATATTACGACGATATAGAAAATGATCCCCATGATATTCCACTAGATATATTTTAGAATTGTTTCACAGATATAATTTCCACAAATACTGACGGCCACACGTTTAGATATATTTAATCTTACAAAGCACCAACGCTTTATCGACTTTGCCTATTCAGCATGAGCATAACCTACATAACGAAAAGGTAAAACAGATACCTAGTCTAGTTTTTAAAATATATATTAATGAGCATAACCTGGATAACGAAAACGTACAGCATATACCTAATATACAGTTAGTTACAATTAAATCTGATAGGAATACGTGAAAGTGTTTGATTGGAGCTCATGGATCAAAGGATCTTGTTCGATCTCAATTCTCAACCATAAATAAGACTCCGAGAGCTCTTCAAAATGCATCACAAGTATTTACGTTCCAATTTTGCGAGAACAATATTTGCTTACTTTCTAATTTTGTTCGTAGAAACTAGTAGTTTTGGTATTAGTTGCAAAATGAAAGGTGGTTTATATGCAGGTAGAGCTGCTTCCTTTCTTATGATTATGCTCACATATTGTTTGCTCCGTTGCTTCTCCTTCAGTGAAGCTCGAGATTTGAGAAGTGAGATAATTAGTGCTCAAGGAATAGGGCTTGTGATTTCTTCTCCAGAAAGCAAGCCACACCAGGATTATATTCGCGAGGAAAAACATGGTGGTTTGAAGATGTATCCGTTAGCTGAAATCAAGACGCAAAGTTTCAGAAAATCTCCTTCCGAAAAAGTTCACGTTCAAAACATTGTTAGAATTATGAAAGAAAACGTAATTGAGGCATCTGACCCGAAGGATCGTAGCCCTGGTATAGGACACAACGGTCCTCCTGCAATGGGCCCTTGAATATGAGGCTAAGTGAAATCTAGATCAAATAGACGGTTTTACCAAGGAGTATAGTATATCTATTGAACTATATATAATCTGTAGATGTTCTTAAATTTAAATGTATGCTGTATCACATATATATTTCCTATTTTCAATGTTCTAGTGAGGAGGGAAATCATGGCAATCTAATTCTTGAATATCATGATGCTCCCTCGAACCAATATTCGGCGACGAGATTTTTCATCGGGTAACAGATTAGAACTGTACCCATGGAATCTCTTCCATATCGTCTGTTGAATGTATGCATTGATATGCTTAACAATATGATTATTGAAATAAAAAGGAGTGAACTATTTAGTCCTTCATGTTCCAATTTGGTGAAATCACACAGTTACAAAGACCATTTGCAAACTTATTCATTTTAATGAAAAGTTTGTATGTGTCACAGAAGCGTTTTTGTTGTAGATGTACATGCGGTTTTTCTTCTAGCTTTTTTGGAAGAGGACTGCAACATATTTTCGAGAAGATCAATGAAAAGCTTTAATAAATTTCCAAATTAAAAATGGATTGCGTCAATACTATACTCTAAAAATTTATATAATAAAAAATAAAAAACATAGCTTCCTTCAGGCAATTTAATCTGATATTTATCCCATCTTTTGAATTCTCATACTGATCCACCATTCCTTGTTACTTTAGATTTAATTTATAAATATAGGAAAATTTTGATTTCGATTTTATAATTTTGTTTGGATGTTATTTTAAGATTGATATATGTTAGTTTAAATTTTAGATTTAATTTATAATATAGAAAAAGATTGATTTCGATTTTATAATTTGTTTTTGGGATGTTATTTTAAGATTGACATTTGTTAGTTTATAGATTGCTTTTTACTTTTAGTAACATTAATATTAAGTTTCTTATTAAGATATATTTAATTGATAATTTTCTTCACTTTTTATATAATGTTTGGCTTTCTATACCATGTTTACAATTAAATCTCCAAGTTGACCGTATAGCTAACTCAATCTACCTGCTAAACTCGACAAAATAATGATGGGAAGGTAGTGAGGGATACAGGGAAGAAAAGCTCTAACTTATATAATGATCTAAAAACAATGAAATGAATGATAATTTTAACGCTTGTGCCTGGAGCTTATTGGATCTTTCGTTTTGGGAAAGGACCATAATTGTGAAAATAGCACGAGATATAAGGAAAATATTGCAGAAATAACTAACAAGCACAATTGTTTTATGTGTATTACCACTTCTATTTAAAGAATACGACACGAATGAAAGAGAAAGAGAAAGATATGAATTAAATCAATGAAGAGCAGAAAAGCAACAAAACAGAAGTAGATTAGAGTTTTTTTAGGTCAAAAGATAGTATTTTCCTTAACTTTGGGTTTTGGGCTATGTAATCGGGTTATGAACAAGTCATGGAATACGATCAATCATTTGATTAAATATTTTATTTGGGAAACAGTCTCATATATTTATTTTGTTAAAAAGTTATAAGTTTCTAAATTTGATTAGACAAAATACTCAAACTTATGTAAGTGAATATTGTGGACAAGAAATGTTATTTTATTAATAAAGTAAGACACTTTCAGCCACCAATTGAGAGAAGGGACACTATGATAAGACAATG
This sequence comes from Pseudotsuga menziesii, assembly GCA_001517045.1. Lineage (NCBI taxonomy): Eukaryota > Viridiplantae > Streptophyta > Pinopsida > Pinales > Pinaceae > Pseudotsuga > Pseudotsuga menziesii. The sequence goes on along the minus strand of LPNX010891506.1, from coordinate 36,970 downwards.
AACCAGTGGACAACAAGTAAGATATTTGATATCAATCAAATCCAAATCAATAAATTGACCAGATCCACAATTATAGGGATCAAGATATTAGCTTGAGATTTGATTGACATGGCACAAGGTTCGGAAAAAGTATATAATAGTGCACAATGGAGACAGGATATGATGTGTGATGCATAGAGAGAATTGTTGCTAAGTGGAAAACTTGTGTTGTTGAACACTTTCTATCTATTTAGAAATTCCATCTTTCTTGTATCTGCTACAAAGTTTTGGAAAAGTTTGTGTTCAAATGGACTTAAGCTTAGTTCATTGTTTTATGGTGGTGGTGGTAAGGCTCAAAGGTAAAGTTGGGCAGGTAAGCGTGGCTTTCCTCTTCTACAGTTGGGAATAACTGAGAAGCTCTAAATCTTTTTCCATCATTATTTCAAGTAGGTCATTTTCCATTTTTTTCTTCTTAAATGTTTGTGTGTCATTTGAATAAACTAGAAATTGATTATGTAGATATAAGTTATATGAAAATGTTTCATACAAATTATTATTAAGAATGGTATGGTATCGTTACTACTTCATTAACCATCTTAATCAAAATTATTATTACAACTTAAGATACAAATCTATCCCTTAGCAAAAAAAACCTAAGCATTAGATTTCAAATCATTATTGAATCCCAAGTTCGAGACAATCTTTAAGTATTTATTCAAGGTGTGTGCAAGAAGTTGAGGGTCTCTTTCGGCGCGTTAGATGTAATACAAAACTGAAAAACAGACATCCATCAACTTGCATGGATATTTCGAGACACTTACAGAATGGATATTGCGATGAGTAAAAAAAAATAAATGTAGGAAATTGAATGACCTTTCCAAATATATAATTTTTTTCTATTAAAAATGTTGTTAACTATCTAAACTTAGATATTTTTTAACGGGCACTTTTTATTTTTGGGACAAATTATAAGGTATATGTTTTTGTGGGTGCAGTGTCTGAGTGTTTAAATAATAGAATAAACTTATGAAAACCGGTATACCTAGAGAGAACATATAGGACTAGTGCATGACTATTTTTCCAATAATAAAAATAATATTTTTATTTTTTTAAAATTATCTAAGAGATCAAACCTCGAAAATGGTACGTCAATTGTGGGTGCAGCATTTGAATGTCTTAATGCAATTATTTGGAAATGGATTTTTTATAGCATGTAGAGGTTGGTGTTATTTAGTGCACCATACAATTTTTTTTTTAAATGGTTGAGAAGTGAAAGACATATGGACGAAACACTAACAGTGTGTTTTTTGAGTTGAGGAGTGATGACAGAAGATAAATAAGAAAAAAATAGAAAAAATTATGTATTCTTGTTAAAATTTACATATTTAGAATTTGCAAAGAAAACCATATCTGTTTCTAAAATCTCATAAAAAATGGAGGTGAGCAGCATAATTAGATGAACTGCTAAACAAAAACATAATGAAAATTTGGATATAATGCTGAATTAGCCATGGTTTATCATACTCGAAGGCATAGGCATGTTGAATCCGAAGCAAAGTACGAAGCAGACACATAGGCATAGGAATTCCATGAAAGCATGGGTGGCGGCTCGGCCTTATCATTTGGAGGGAATTTAGATTTTTGAATTTAAACAAAACGCGAGCGCAATTTAGTAAAGAAAAATGGAAGCGTGTTTTATATAAGCAAAACGCGAGTGCATTTTAGATAATAAAAATGGGGGCGCATTTTAGTTAAGAAATACGGGAGCGCATTTTTAAACACTACAATGAGTGCTTT
>LPNX010891506.1:6910-29410 GCA_001517045.1 Pseudotsuga menziesii | reverse complement strand
ACACACTCCTAGGTAAGATAAAACAAGAAAGGAGGGTCCAAAATTTCAAAAATTTGGGAGGAAAGTTGCAGCAGCAACAATTGGCGACTACCTGGTGAACCTAGATCTCTGGACAATTTCTTCTTTAAGTAACAGACTGTTTAACAATAAAACCAACATGTTGAATTCTTCTAGATGTATGGATTTCCCAAATGGAAAATATATGTACTTTTAATCATTGAGGGTAGTCCAATTTAGGAAAATGGAAACCAAGATTTCAAAGTCAAGATAACTCTTTTGAGGCCAGGAATATGAGTTTCATTTTTACCTCTGTCTTCGGGTAGCTTCCAGCTTGGACACCACAGGATCGTAACATATGTTAAACAGAAATATTCATTTATTCCTCATTCCCATGCCATTTAGCACCTTTTTTGTGTTTTTGGACTTTTTTTCCTTTTGAGTCCTCCTCATGCCTTTCTTTCTAAATTTTTTATTCAGGCTCCTCTATCCATAGTGTCCTTTTGTGTGAGAGATGTATTTAATTTTCAGCTCATGGACGGAGAAGAACTTTTGGCAATTTTATACTCATATGATTTAGTACTTTGTTTTGGTACATATTGCTTTCTTAGGATTTTTGACTCTTCTTAGCCCTTTGGCTTTCAATTCTTGGCACGGGATCATTTATATATAATATACTGTTTACCTTGCTTCCTTTCCATGGGTCTTTTGCTGTCACCCCCAGGACATTTTTAGATGTGAAATGGATGGAGCCTTGAAATAGTATTCCAGACCTTTTGATTCTGAGTTATTTTACAGGGATTAAGTAGGACTTCAATGTGTCCATAGCCATTTAGGAAAAACTGTTAAACTAGAAGAACCTCTTTGAGATATCATAATAATACATAGTCTTATAATCAATGATTTAGTTAATCCAGAATTCTGATGTTTCCATTGCAACCAAAAGTTTGCCTCTTTATTCAAAATCAAAAGAACTAGCAACAAAGCATTAAAGAAAAACAATATCAAATCAATAAACAAAAAGAAAACAACATCAAATTATTTATGTACAGAATCATTAAAACAACAGAAACAAAAAAGTGCCCAGTCCTGAAAATCCTTTAACCTGGTGAGTCAAGGGGTGGGCTGGATCGTATACATGAGATACCTAACCATGGTCTAGCTGTGCTATTTTGAAATCGAACCCATGTCTACTATTCTACATTCATCCTTTTCAGCCTGAGCAATTTGAAGGAGCTCAGGCTGAGTGTCAATCATAGAACTGGCATTTCTTGAGGCATGATATCTTAGTTGAAGCTCGGTTAGATAATTTCCCAGAATAGAATTAGCAGATTCATTACCTTCTCCCAGCTTAGTGACAGTATGCTTCATGTAAGGTTCTCTCAAAATTTTAATCTGATTTGGGGTACCCTTAAGAGGCAACCATAAATGAGACCAATCTGAAGGAAAATAACCCTTTAACCTGGCAGACCAATCTCGGTTAAGAATAAGCCCATATCCATCCGGTACGTCAGCCACCATAATGTCAATAAATTGAGATATCTTGTTATTTGCAGACAAGCGTATGAGAACATTCTTCATTTCTCCCACTACTTTGACACCCATTCTATCTAGTTGCACTACTTCCCAGGCTGTGGGTTCTGGCTGTCCATTAATCCTTTTGCAAACTTCAAGTGGCATAACATTTACTGATGACCCAGAATATACGAAACAATTATGCACATTATGATTCAACATTTCTAGAGTCAAAAGAAAAAGCGGGGTCTTAGCTTTTTCTTCCAAACTTGGTTCTATATCTTCTGGCTGAATTTTTGTGGGTACATATTTTTTAAGCTCCTTAATTTCTTCAGTGTTTCCTTCATCAACATCTACCTATTCTTCCACAAGTTTGACAGGCTCACTAATTGGCTCTGTTTCCTGGTTGACAGTAGTGACTTCAGGTGTTTTATCTTCCATATTGGCATTTATCTGTCTTTTGACATTCGATTGCAACCTTTTAATATTTGAAATTGTTGCTTTGTCTTTAATTGTCAGATCCGTATCTTTTGTTGCTGTAGGTGTGTAGTCATACTTAAGAGCACTCTCTTTTGTGTCGAACAACGAGACACCATCCCATAAAAACATGGTATCATCTTCTTGTTTCCCTATGGTCTGGTTATTCTTTTCTTCTTTACCACTATTCTTAGTCAATTTAGAGTTCAGCAGCTGATTCATTACTAGTATCATTGAATTTATCCATTGAGGACAATTTTTTTCAGAATGGGCCTGCTGGTGAAAGGTGCAGAAGTTATCCATACCTACCTTCGTTAGGTTCATTGATGCAGGACTATGTGGAGGAGGTTTAGATTGATTGTTGTCTCCTCTCCTTTCACAGTAAGGCTTATATGCTTTCTGAGCCTCCTTCTCTTTTTCCAAATCTATCACCCTGTTGGATAGTTTATGCATCATTCTCAACATTCCTTCAAGGTCATGTGACTGCTCCTCCTTAGGCTCAGAATAATCTTCTATGCTCTCTTTTCCAGCTTCTACCCTTTCAGCTTCTTCATAAGTTTCTGACAATTTAGGCTTGGCTTTCATTTTGGAGAACATGGCCAAATCAGGCCCTAAAGCTGAAGTATAATATTCAATTAAAACTTTATCAGAAGGCTTATCAGCTACAGAAATATTCTTAAGATAAGCAACAAACCTTTGTGTAAAAGTATGCACTTTTTCTTTTCTTTCTTTCTTCAGAGCACATAAACCTTTCATCAGTGCTGCATGGGTTTTCTGGGCTGCATATTTATTTTTGAATATTCTTTCAAAAGTATCCCAGTCTGGGATTGAGTTTGCAGGAAGATCAAAATACCATGAGGCTGCTGCTCCTTTAAGGGTATGTGGAAAAAGTCTGCAGACTACATCTTCGTGTTCTCCAGCCCTTAATCCTTCTATGGCCAAGCAAAAGCTTTGCAAGTGATCATCTACTATAATCTTTTCCCTTGGGTCAAATTTGGGCAACATTTTCTCAAAAGCCTGAGGTAAGTCATGCAATGGAGGTGTGAGGTTCAAAGGTGATCTAGCTCTCGAAGCCGGCACTGAGTTGGGTGGATTCACATTTAGACCAGCCATGAGAAAAGGTGAACGAACAGGAGTCTGAGTAAGAAACACCGTAAGATGAAACTGGGCTTACTTGCTTCAAAGGTAGAACCAAAACTTGTAAGTACTTGGGTTAGGTCAAATGCTTCCAAATATCTGCTAGTGGGGTAATCACGGGGAAATAAGTCTCCAAGGCCAGCCATGCACTGGCAGCCCTCCTTCTAGCGCCAGAAACTATTGAGGCCTGGAAATTCGTAGGCAACAATAGCAAGGTATTCTCCCCAGTCAACGTTCCCAACCAGCCCGTGACTGTTTGGTATAGGGAATCCGTCCAGTTTGCGGTCCGGCTACCGTAGGTCAAGTAACAAAAACAAAGGTTTTACCGGTTGCGGCCTGGTCCACCGTGTGTATTTTTGTATTTTGACTTTAAGTATGATATGCAAGTGCCTATTTAACATGCATATTGATGTAGAATACGAGGAGCAGTCACAATGTGGTGCACAAGTTCTTACCTCTCGTCTTAAACTCTCTCGCATCTAAATCACACACAGCAAGAAATTACAACTAACTACCTAGCCTATCCCTAGGGAGCAAAATTATCATTCATAAATGAGTAATGTATTTTGTACATGCATTATGAAAAACCATAGATAGCTGATACTTCTTTCAAAACACATGAACATTAGAAGATATTTGAACAACCAGACAACCAATTATTTATGAACAACATTCATTACTCATAGTGGAAATCTTCATAAAATAAACCAGAGAACATTCATACAAGAACATAGGTTCAAAGAGTTAGAACGATCTCACAATTAATGGACACAAAGCTGAAAACGAAATAGTTCCTCTTCAACAAATCCACAACACAACATTTGAATATTCCACCAAGCTTTCTCCAACAGGCAAACTGTAATTATCTATTGCAAAAGGAAATAGTTCTTCTTACAATATGTCCTCACCAATCTAACTGGGAAAAGTTCCCTCTAAGTTCTAACTTTCAAATATTTAAACTAAAATAGTAGACTATTTGGGCTGCCCCCCAATCGTGTGACCCTTCGGTTCCTCAAACATTTCAGATCCCTCTTTTTTATCCTTTCTTACGCAGACTCAGTATTTCCTAAGTAACTGACAGACCTTTTAGGTCCGCGCTTTTGTCACTACTGATCTTTGCCTTCTGTTTCGCTTGTCCTCCTTGCGATCTTGCCAGTTTCTGTTCGATATTCATAAAAAATGTCTAGCTATGCCTTCGCGCCGCGGTCATCTCAATAGTCTCTTGAGTCCACCTACAATAAATCAATGTGCATCATTCATTGTGATTGCATTCTAAAACAAAACGTCAAATTTTATCAACCAAAACGGCTACTCAACAAGAAACATCATGTGCATGACTGTTATAAGAACATTCACGAACGCTAACGTAACCACCTCATCCACCTACGGGTTTGAAAGAAAACTCCGATGATGGAAGATGAACAACTCATTAGCAGCTTAAGATGCTAACCTTGGCAGGGTAAACTCACCGAAAGCCGCATAACCAGGTCTTAACAGGAGACGAGTACCGCGGAAACACGTAGCACATTGGAGTCGGAAGAGTTAAGACCTAGGATGTGGGCGGGAAAACTTCCAATCAGAAATCGGAAGGACATGGACATCGGAAGCCAAATGCTTTGCCCAGCCGCAAAGGCGGAAGAGAAAAGACTACGGTCATGCGACTAAAATACCAACACGCATCGGACGTCGGAAACACTACGGCATCGGATGATTAGTGCATTGCGCAGCCGCAATGGTGGAAGACAAAAGAACTACGGCTTCCGCTTAACAGTCCAAAAACATCCGACAGTGAAAATTTATCAAAAACAAAGTATTAAGTGTTCAAAATATTTAGGCTGGGGAGTCATGAAAATGGTTTGTTTAACCCCCGAAACAGTGACAACAAAGAGAAACAAACTTTGACTTGAATGTAAACAGACTTCTGATAGCCATGAGGGAACTCATCCAGACCCAAAAGACATCATTTTCAAAACTCCACTGTTAATGCGCTTGCCAACAGGAAGCAGTTTTCCGAAAAGCATGAAAGCAATTGACATCACTTCAAACCAAACTGTAACAGAGGGAAGGATAGGAACAGAGTTCAGTGAATCCACACACTCCTAGGTAAGATAAAATAAGAAAGGAGGGTGCAAAATTTCAAAAATTTGGGAGAAAAGTTGCAGCAGCAACACCTTTGTATAAACAGTAGCAATCGTTGTTCGAGAAACACTCTAAACACATTTTCATAGGTTTGACATTCCATGCACAAATTTAGGTTACAGACAGTGCATGAACATTATCTTCTTCACCATATTTTCACACAATCTTGTTTTTTGAATCAAGCATCTCCACCACAAGTTTCTAAGTTTTGCTTGGAGCATGGTATACATTGAGGAGCAAGAAATAAAGAATGAATTGAGTAAGAAATAATCCATTAATTGAACAAGGAGCCACATAGAGCATCTTGACCATTATTTTTATTGCAATTGAGGAGCTAGCAAAGGCAACATTAACTTGGTCACTGTGGTGGAGTATGTAGACACAATTAAGCAAGAAAGAAACCAAGTTTGGAGAATTTCCCATTGAGGAGCACCATACAACATTTCTACCATTGTTTTTCTTGCAATTGAGGAGCTAGCAAAGGCAATCTATTCTTCCCAATATCCCCCCTAGATCAAGAGTATGTAGACACAATTGCTCAAGATATTTACCAAGCTTGGGGAATTTCCCATTGAGGAGCACCATAGAGCATCTCTAGCATTGTTTTTCTTGGAATTGAGGAGCTCGCAAAGGCAACATTCTTCCCAATCTGCCCCTATCTTGAGTATCTAAACACAATTGAGCAAGAAAGAAACCAAGCTGTGGGTAGTTTCCCATTGAGGAGCTAGCAAAGGAAATCATATATATCATTTATCATTGTGGTCATGGAAAACTCATGCAATCGAGCAAGAAAATCAGCAAGGAAGCGGATACCCAATGAAATCCTTGAAGAAATTAGAGAGAAGAAAAGAAATGACATGACCAGTCGAAGACGCTCAATGGACACTCAACTAATTCTGGTTGTTAAGGATGCCACCGTTCTTCCTACCAATCCACATCAAGAAAGACAAAAGCATTTGCTCGAGGGGTCTTCAGTCACTATATCAGTAGAAGAACGAGCACTGCATGGCACTGATCAAGGAGTAAAACATAGGTGCACATCAAGGCCACCTGAAACCTTTGTAGATTTAATTGAATGTCACTATACACGTGACGAAGTTAGAGAGACATTGAATCAACCTTATAATACTCGTATACTTTTAGGTTTGATGTGTATCCCATGTATTCGTTAGATGAAAGACATCATGCCAAACACTAATTTTATTTATGTAGACCACACAGGTGCATCACTTAGTTGTGTCAACTTCGTGCATCCTTTAAAAGTTTGTTAGGTTGTTATGTGGGTAAGGTGCTTTTGTATTCCACCATTAGCTGTGTTGGGTGCTTATGTGTATTAGATATGTTCCATTTTTGTGAATACAATTTGACATTGTTAATATAACATTGTATATGAAATTGGATCGTGGTAAAAAACAATTAAAATGTACATTTTTGTCTTTACATAATATTGTAATTGTGCATTGTTCTCAAATTTATAACTGATATCTCCATGCAATTGTAAAATCTATAAAAAATTGGGAACATTACACATAGAAACATTCTTGGCCACATGTGTATAATCACACTTAAAAGACTGAACCATGAAGATCTCAAGAGCCTTGATATGAAATATTTTTTATATCATGAAAGTTATAATACAAAAATAGAAGGGCTATCTATGGCCTGTCAATGTACATGTATCAAAAACTTATTTCATGTACATGTGCAAACAAAAGTACATCTATCCTGGACTGCGCCCCTATATTCTAACTCCGCATTGTACATAAAAATACATATTTGTCCTAGACTAACACATCAAAAATCTAACTTTCTCTTGTTTTTCCCGGACCCTGATGCTTTTCGGCTCTGTCTATGACCACTATACATCTCTGGCGACTGCAAATCAATGACAATATTTCTTGATCAGGTAACTAAACTAGTACTGTCTAGCAATAACAAAGTTTGAAAATTTAAAATATGACTCAATTGTAAATAAAAGAAAGACTCACTGCATCTATCGGGGGTATAGGTGCCTTTGGTGTTGAGGGTATAGGTGCCTCTGGTGTCCTCCTCCTTGCAGATAGCCTCTCTACAATGCTTCTCTGCGAATAAAAAAAAATGTCAATTTTCTCAAGAATTATCAACATGTACATGAATGAGAAAGTACTAATCAATTATGTAAAAAATGTACATCTCACTGAAAAAACCATTTCTAGGGGATTACGCTGGGACTCTTTAGTAGTAAGAGGAGCCATAGGTTGAACATAAACCTTAATTGCGTGCACTAATGGACCAGCGTGTGGCTACATTCACCAAATGATTAAATAGTTAGACATCATGCATGTCCATAAACAATACAAATGAAATGTACAATTACAAATACTCAAGTAGATGTACCTCAGTGTGACTTATCCCTATTGTAGACGCAGCATTGACCGCAGCATCAAAAATCCCACTAAGGTCTAACATGGATGAATCTACATCCTGATGCTGTAAACATGCAAAAATAACATTAAGAAAAACCACTTGTGGAGTGAATTCATAGCTAACCAACAACTGCCATTGGAAGTGTATACATTACCATGGTATGAGTAGGTTGATCATCATGCACACTCGCTCTGTTCAAGGAAGAGGGTTGTCTAGTGTAAACAACCCCCTTATCTATGTTTGGACTACGGGGAGATCCAAACCAAAGAGGTGGTGCAGGGATCTACGATGATGTCTGCAGTCATAAAGTGTTACCATAGTTAGACATGGATTTGAATGGATGGAATAGTATGTACTGAAAAACTAACATGTTGTAATATACTTACCCCTGCCTTGGACATATCTTCCCCATGGGAGTGATTGCTTCCATCAATTTCTTGCCCCTCTTTAGATGCTAATAGCATCTGCAAGTTTAAAAATTATAAATATTAACGATCTATAAAGGAGTGTATAGTAAGAAATTTAAATAATTCAAACAAGATTTAGTCATAACCCATGTACTTACATTCTTCAAGTAATCGTAAATTCCACCTTGGACTATGTCGTTGATATCAACATCTCCAGCATCACGTTCTAAGTGGGGTTCCTACAACTTCAAAAATTGTAAATATTAGACAATTTAATAAATTAATCAAGACTAACATATGCATTAACAAAATTATATTAATAACAAAATGACAAGTGTTTAAATATTATTTCAATGGTGGTTGTTTGGGCCTCAGGTACAACCACACTCGGTGTAGTACCACCCCCATGAGAGGCATCAATCTCCTGCAAGAGTAAATATTGCATATATTACGAATCTTTTAATATGTTACATATAGTATGGAAAAATTAAAAATTGAACAATAACAGAGTTTTAAAACAATGTCCTTACCTAACCACCAGTCATCGTAGTGGTACCATGTCTTGGTCCAGGACCATAGCAGGGTCCCCCACACAATCTGCAGACGTGTGGCTTGCTCTAAGGCACATGGGATGTTAGTCAATCCCCACCAATAGATGTCCCTCCACCTCCTAAATCTTGCGGTTGTACACCAGCAGAGGAAGATGGCTCTCTCTAGTCAATAGTGGTCATGTGTCGAGAGACCATCTCAGCTAGAGTAAAAAATTCCTCCTATGTCTAGGCAACCATGTCATGTGCAGGAGGGATGTTTTCCATCAGTATCTAGGCATGGGGTGCAGGTATCTGTGAATTGTAATCTTTATGCCTAGCCTTGGGTCAGTGTTGGGACATCCCCCTACCAACTCCCTTGAAGCCCAACATGTCAAAATAGTTGACATGTTTCCCGATCACAAACTATGCATACAATTTTCGGAGGAAGTACATTGGTACTTCCCTATTGTTATGAGGGAGAATGTCAAAAACCATGTACCACCTATCCATCCAATTGTCTCTGATGGGTGGAAATGTGCACCACTCAATAGAAATATGTGGCCTGTTGATCTTTGGAATGTCATCCGTCCTAGGCAGTCTAAACAATGAATAGATGTGTTCTTTCGTTATTTTGAGCTTTTTTACCTCGTTGTAACTTAACCCATCAGCATATTGTTATCTTTTCCTCTCCTTGTAAGATGCGATGCTATACAAAGCATCATTTGATCTTGCGATCATATCAACAATAGATAACAAAGATTCTGACAAGGAGTAGTGGAGCTCATCTCCACCCCTCCAGGCAGAACCAATCTCTCTCAAATGAGAAATAAACCTCAGTATCGCCACATTGTTATCCATAGTAGCCACTGCAATCATAAATACAAATAAAATATCATTAGAAATATAAACACATGATATAATGACATATCTAAGCACTGAAAACTATATAACTAATGTACGACAAATAACAACATATAAATTAAATCTATCATGTAAATTTAAATATTGATTTTGAATTTTACAGTAAAGAATAAACATTTAACATTTTTTCATTTCATATTTATGTCCTACTAAATTCAAGTATTCATTCCTTTTTTTATGTATGAATGTGTATAAAGTGTCTTGAATGCATATGTTGATTGTGAAGCTCCTCTAGCTTATTTTAAGGCTTGGATTATGAAGTTTCGTCTAAATTGTGAGGTGTCGACTATTGCCTTTGCAGGACCAGCTCCCAGATTGCGGATAGAGGCAACAACTAGACCCTAGAATAGGTGGCATAATGTGTCGTTGATGAATAAAATCCTAGTATAGGCAACGATTTTGTTAGATATGTAATTATTTGTTGAAGTGTGATGTTTGTTGGACTCCAAAGTCTATTTAGCATATCTTTATGGATTTTATGGTTGCAAGGGTTCCACTGGATTATATCATGTATGATAGTATGTGATTGGAATGTTTAATCAAATACATAAACCTACCTATGTATCTTCACGTTCATAGATTCTATTGTTGAACTTTGTTGTCTTGACCTTAACCAAAAAGTACCCTTCATTCAAGACGAAATATTTGTTAAAAGCATGGGAAGCTTCTATACCTTATTTTAACATTTGTACTGGAAAGTTTCATAAAAACTATAAGGTGTTTATTGATGTTCTTTGGAGAGAAACTTCGATATTTCAGATAGAGGCAAGGGATTTACCATGTTTGTTTATGTATTTTAGGGGAATATATGAAATCTAGTTGATTTTTTTTTAGTTGTATGCAAGCTTACAACATAATTGACAAACTTTGCATATTTGTTAATTTTGGTTTGGATTCACAATAGTGAAGTTCGTTTGTTTTTTATGAGTTAATTGGGGTTTTGGTTTACATTGGGCATGTAAATTACTTATGCAAACTTGCAATCTATTTGACCAAACTTTGCATATTTGTGGATTTTGGTATGGATTCACAAGGATCCTTGTGAATATGCATATGGAAATAGTGAAATTCATTTGTTTTTTGTGTTAATTGGGGTTTTGGTTTCTATTGGGCATGGGAATTTTGGGTATGAATTTTGGTAAATAATCAAAATTAATTAATTTTTATGATTAAATTGGGGAATTGGTTTCAATTGGCCAATTACATTGGGGTTCTTGTTTCCATTGGCCATAATTTAATTTATTTTGGTTTAATTTTTCAATTTAGGGCAAATAAATTGATGAACAAAGAGAAAAAAACATGAAAAGAAATGAGGAAAATACCTCACAAATAGGAGGTTTATCCAAAGGTGGATATAGATGGCTTTGGCACACCAAAAAACATGTTCGCCCGGTCGAGATTTGCTCCAAAGAAGTCCAATAGTTGTGCGATGTGGCGAAAAAGATGCACTTGGCCGATTTAAAAAAAACAGGCTTTCCAAAACGCGCGCGTGATTTTGTTCACTAAAATGGAGGCGTGATTTTCTTGAATAAAATGAAGGTGTGATTTGCTTAAATAAAACAGAGACACGATTTGGTTTACTATCCTAATTAGCATGCGTATTGGAAGCCTTGGGACTAGGCTTGGCAGGTTCGGGATTGCTTGGGATGATTTCTTTTTTTTGGATCAAGAGTGATTGACTTCACTCCACCATTGCATCTAAAAGGTCCGTCAACTTCTTGCACAGACCCTTCAATTAAAATAATTCGAAATCTCATTAATCACTATATTTTCTTAAGAGTAAAATCGAAATACAGACCAACACTCTTGTAGAGTTGTTGAGGCCTGGAAAATTGCAGGCGGCAACAGTAAGGGATTCTCCCCAATCAGCATTCCCAACTAGCCCGCTGATTGTTTGGTATAGGGAATCCGTCCGGTATGCGGTCCGGCTACCGTCAGTCAAGTAACAAAAACAACGCTTTACCGGTTGCGGCCCGGTCCACAGAGTTTTTGTATTTTAACTTAAGAGATGGAATGCGTGTGCCTAACTAAGTGCAAGGTGATTAGACTGCGAGGGGCGGTCACGATGTGATGCGCAGGTTATTACCTCTCGTCTTAGACCCGCAGGCAACCAAATCATATACAATGAAAAAGAAACTAATTGTCTAATCTAACACTAGGGAGCGAGCCATCAATTTTAAGTGAGTAATTAAGTTTTTTGCACATGCAATATGAAGGGTTATAGTTAGTTGATACTCCTTTCAGACACATGAACAATCACAAATATTTAACAACCAGGTATCCAATTGCTGTATGAATACCATTATTACTCACATGGAAAGATCATGAAAATACCAAAGAACATTCAATAAGAACATAGGTTCAGGAAATTAAACATTCTCATAGTAAATGAAACGCGGCTGAAAACAAAATAGTTCCTTTCCAACATCATTCATCGAAACACATTGATACATTCCATTTCACTTTCTCCAACCAGGTAGAATTGCAGTTCCTTTTGCAAAACGAAGTAGTTCCTCTTACAGGTGAACCTTTACAATTTTTTCCAAGGGAAAAAGCCCTTTTTCAGTCCGGCCTCTCGTTATTTTAAACTACAACCCTTGTCTTCTGGGCTTCCTCTAGCGTGTGACCTTTCAGCATCCTTGACGATTCAGTTTCTTCTCTGGTCGTTGCGTTTTCCCAATCATTTTCCATAGGCGTTTACCTTCTGACCGTAACTGCTGAAACTGCCTCCTCGTTGTCTCTGTCATTTGTTTGTTTTGTCCTTTTCCTTGCTCTGAATTGTTTCAGCGATCTATGGAATTCTCCCTGCAGACAACATTGGTTTATTATCCACTAAACTAAGATATTGGGCATTGAAAATTTCTAACCATAATAATAAATTCACAAGGGGCTAGCCTGGTTCATCTGGGCGAGAACTCGCGGAAACACTAAATCGGCGGTCGGGCAATACTTGGGTCGGGCGGGAACAGATTTCTGCATCGGATGGGGAAAGGCTTCAGGAGCCGCAACGGCGGAGGAGCATAAGAACCAGGTAAGTGACAACACGGGCGATAATGGCAACCAGATACCGGAGAGGAGGGTATCAGAGGCTAGATTTCTCTACCAGCCGCAACGGCAGATGACGCAAAGGCTGAGTGATGCGGCTGGGAGAAAAGAGCAGTGAGTCGGACGTCGGGTGAAACTCTAATCGGGAGCTGACTCTATCCTCCCGGCCGCAACGGCTGGCAATTAGAAACTTAGGAGCAAGCGATCAAAACAAACGAATCGGGCGTTGGATGTAACTCCAATCGGGCGGGAGTTTGATCCGGGAGCCACAACGGCGGGTGAGTTGAGGTTCAGCATCTTCCGAAAGAGGTCCGATCCAAAGTGAAAACCAACAGCGTTAAGGATCAATTACAGCCAAAAACATTTTTTCTTTGCTAAGGCAACATTTTCATGTTCTATGAGTATTAAATAGACCACACGACCCGAACTAAACTGAACGAGGAAGACAAAATAGCGGGTATTCAACTTCAAGACGAACAGATATGTTCGAGGGGCCAAGCCTTTAACAATCAATCCAAGCAAAATGATGAGGAGGGGTCCCAGAGTTTAAGTGAAAAATCGGGGAGGAAAAGTTGCGGCAGCAACAACTGGCGATTTCCTAGTGAACCTAGATCTCTGGGTGATTTCTTTCTTGAATGGAAAACTATATTGAACTCTTCCAGCTGTACAGATTTCTCAATAATAGAAGTGTGTACCTTAATCATTGATATCAGTCCAGTTTGGGCGATGAAAGTCAAGATTTTAGAGTCCGGATAACTCTACTGAGGCCAAAATATGAGTTCATTATTAATTTTTCTTTCAAGTAGCTGATGACATTGGAAACCACAGGATTGTAGCAGGTGATGAACAGGAACGTTCATTTGTTCCTCACTCCCATGCCATTTTAGCAACTTTTGTGCTTTTTGGATTTTGTCCCCTTAGGATGCGAGTCTTTGTGCGTGCCTTTCTTACTGAATTTCAATTCAAGATCCTCTATCCCATAGTGCCCTTTTGTGTGAGTGATGTGCTTAAAGTTTCAGCTCATGGACGGAGAGGATCATTGGCAAATTAGTACTTTATGCTTTAGATTTAGCTTTGAAGCATGATGTTTTCATAGGAATTCTGACTCTTATCTGCTTTCTGGCATGCATTTCCTGGCATGGGATCATTTATATTAACACTTTGTTCATCTTTCTCTTCTCCGTGGGTCCCCCGTCATTTCCCCTTAGACTTTTAAGTGAAAAGTGTATGGAGCCTCAGCATAGTATTCTAGACTTTTGAATCTGATTGACCTTACAAGAGTTTAAGCAGGACCTCAATGCACACAAAGATTTCGAGAAACTCTTCGGTGGAAGGAATTCACATGGTAACCCACAGTCTGACCATTCAACAAATGTTTACCATTTCCAGAAGTTCGGCGTTCCCCACATAACCACAAGTTAACCACCTTTATTGAAAACAAAGACTCAAATTAAACAAATGAAAGTATAACTCATAACAGCTTATTTATGTACAAGTCAGAAAGCTCAAAAACAACTTAAGAAAAATAAGGTTTGAGAACCAGACCATTAACTGGTAGGTTCTCCTCCCATCCTTGTAAATCCTGTAACATATAAGTAGCAGGGCCAAGTTTAGCGGTGATTTGAGACGGACCTACCCACAACTGTTGGAACTTAGTGTGCTTCCCTTTCTCATCATGGGGATGATCCCATTTGAGAACAAGGTCTCCCACTTCCAGGTCCCTTTTTCCAGCTTTATGTTTGTCAAGCCATCTCTTTACTACCTCCTGTTGCTGTTGGAAACACTCTCTAGCCTTGGATCTGGCCTCCTCTGCCTTCAGAAGATTGTATATTCTTATTTGGAGAACCTCATCATCTGACCCCCTAGATTCCTGAGCTAGTGTGGAAGATGGGAGCATGATGCTGGGGGGCAAGATGGCTTCCTTACCATATACAAGGGTAAAGGGTGACACTCCTATTGCAGACTTGGGGGTGACTTTGTCAGCCCACAGGGCATTGGGTAAGGCTGAGTGCCAACTTCGCTGGTTTTCTATGACGATCTTCTTCAGTATTCTAATGAGGTTTTTATTTGAGGATTCAGCCAAGCCATTCCCTTGCGGATAATAGTTAGCAGAATAATGTAATTTTATCTCTTTCTCATGAGAAAATGTGGTAATTTTAATGGATGAAAAGTATTTAGCATTATCAAAAACTAACGAACTTAGAACCTCAAACCTGGTCATGATATGGTCTTTTGGGAAACTGATGACTTCGTCCTCGTTTATCTTGCGCAATGGGATGGCTTCAACCCAGCGAGTGAAATAATCAGTTGCAGTAAGAATATACTTATGTAGCAGGGAGGAATTTGGCTTTATTTCTCCAATGACGTCTATTCCCCATTGCTCGAAAGCCTCTGTGATCATTACAGGCTTAAGAGGTGCTGTTGCTCTAGGTTGTCTTCCACCACATCTCTGGCAAGTATCACATTTTCTGACATGCGCATGTGCATCCCTAAAGAGTGTTGGCCAATAGTAACCGGCCCTAAGGATTTTGTGGGCTGTAGTGTCTCCTGAATAATGTCCGCCGGCCGGACCATCATGCAATTCAGACATTACTTTCTCAGCGTCTTCTTTTTCCAGGCATCTTAGGAGGACCCCATCATAGTTTCTTCTGAATAATATGCCCTCTACGAGTTGGTAGGAAGCTGACTTTAGACACAAAGCTCTTCTTTGTTTAGAATTCCAATGTTCAGGCAACACCCCTGACTGCAGGTAATGTACAAGGTCTCTATACCAAGATTCAGGAGTTGTGAATAAAGGAAAAACATCCATTACATGCAACTCAGCTTCACCATCCCATGCTTGCTCTTCATCATTATTACTTCCAGTAATTAGCTTACATAACCCCTGACCTTTCACTATAGTGGCTGGTTTGAATTCCAAGTCATATTCTTGAAGGGCTGTTACCCAGTTTCCCCTTCTTTCTCCCAATTCCTTTTGAATGAGAAGAGATCTCACGGTTGGGTAAGGGACTATTACCTTGGTTCGATTTTTGAGTATATAAGGCCTGAATTGCTTGAATTCCTTAAATACTGCGTATGCCTGTTTGTCAATGGCTGGGTAGTTCAATTCAGCTCCTTGCAGCCCAGTACTCATAAAAGAAATTGGGTATTCATCACCCCCGTCTTCCTTTTGTGTAAGTACGGTAGCCAATGAATCATCGGACGCAAATGTATATATATTAAAATCCTTGTCAAAATCTATACTTTTCAGAGAGGGCGCATGTGCAACAGCAGTCTTGATTTTACTGAAAGCATTCTTTTCCGCTTCAGTCCACTTAAATTGTGTATTTTGCTTAACCATCTCCTGTAATGGTTTAGCAGTCTGGGCAAAATCAGGCACAAACCTATGCACAAAATTTATCGTTCCCATGAAGGATTGCATCCCCTTTTTGTTATGAGGCATAGGGATTTGCTCAATAGCCTTAATTCTTTCTGGATCTATGGATATACCCCTCTTTGAAACTATATGCCCCAGTAACTTGCCTTCGGTAACCGCGAAGACACACTTCTTAGGATTGAGGGAAATACCATATTTCCTGCAGCGTTCAAAGATTTGCTTTAAGTGGAACGCATGCTCCCCTCTTTTCTTCAAAAAAATCGTGATGTCGTCCAGGTAGACCATCACACTTCGCCCAATCAGTCCGTGAAAATCTATGTCCATCGCTCTCTGAAATGTTGCACCAGCATTAATCAGTCCAAAGCGCATTCTTCTATATGCAAAAGTTCCCCATTTAGTTCTGAATGTTGTCTTCAATCGATCTTCTTCGGATACCAATACTTGGTTGTAGCCAGAGAAA
Source organism: Pseudotsuga menziesii (assembly GCA_001517045.1). Taxonomy (NCBI): domain Eukaryota; kingdom Viridiplantae; phylum Streptophyta; class Pinopsida; order Pinales; family Pinaceae; genus Pseudotsuga; species Pseudotsuga menziesii. The sequence continues at coordinate 13,000 of LPNX010891506.1, read as the reverse complement.
CCATCTAACAATGAAAACATTTCAGAACCGGAAACCATCTGAAGCAATTGCTCCATGGGAGGTACCGGGTAGTTGTCTTTATCCGAGGCGCGGTTTAAGTTTCTGAAATCCACGCACAGTCTGATTTCTCCCGACTTTTTTCTGACAGGCACCAGGTTTGACACCCATTCAGAATGCCTGACTTTAAAGATGATCCTGGCGTCTAGCAATTTCTTCACCTCACTTGAATTAGCAGCTCCAGCTTGGGGTGCATTTTTCTTAACGGCTGTTGATATGGCTTAACGCCAGCTTTAATAGGAATGATATGCTTAATAATACTAGTGTCGTAAGTTTTCAAATCTGCATACGTCTAGGCGAAGACTTCCTTGTACTGCTTAAACAGACTGAGAAACTTGTCCCTTTCCGCGGGTGAACAACTTTTACTGAGGTTGACGAACTTGGGATCTATTTCAGTCCCTAAGTTAATTAGCTCGAACTGTAGAGTTGAGTTGTGCGTCTTCACATTAGCGGGTCTTCTAAATTTCTCATTCAAGTCAAACATTTTCTCCAACGTCCTAACTCCTTTGGGAATGAAATTGTTATATTTCATTTCATCCTGATGTTCCTCATCGTCTATGATAGCCCCTTTAAAGACTTCATCGTTTGTCAAGCATTCAATTATCTGCTGATCATCGTCAAATACCCGCAGGTTGGTGATCATGTCTGGTACTGAAGGCCTGAAAAGTAATTCAATAGAGCATTTGTTATTAGTGGGAACCAGCCTGGCAACTGATGTAGCTAAAAGATCAGCAGCTGCATTTTTTATCCTTGGGATTGAAATAATGTTAAATGCATAAAAATGTCTAAGCAAATCCCATACCTCGTTTTGGTAAGCTTTCAAGTGAGGGGAGACACAATGTATTTGATTTCTTATTTGTTTCACAACTATTTCTGAGTCCCCAAAAACTTTTAAATTACTAACCTCTAGCTCGATCGCTTTCTTGAGTCCCTGCAATAATGCTTCATATTCGGTTGTATTGTTAGTACACTCAAACTCTAATCTACAAGAAAGGAAGTGTTTATTTTTTTGTGGATCAATAAGGATGCAGCCGGCCCCTGACCCTTCTAACGTCTTTGAGCTGTCAAAATATAGAGTCCAGAAAACATTATCTACTGAAACCGAATTTACTTCTACAGCTAAATCTACTATTTTACAGTCAAGCTCATCAGCCTAAGAAAAACGAAGCAGATCAGGCTGAGCATCAGATGTGCTGCTAGCTTCTTCTGCTTGATAATTCTCTGGTTCTAGTTCAAGAAAGTAGTTTCCCAATACAGATTCAACTGGCACATTCTTCTCATCCAATTGAGTGATGTTATACTTCATGTAAGGTTCTCTTCGAACTTTGATTTGATTGGGACTTCCTTTCTATGGTAACCAAAGATGTGACCAATCTGAAGCGAAATACCCACTTAATTTAGCTGACCAATCCCTACTCAGGACCAGGCCGTAAGTATCTGGTATGTCATCCACTACGATGTTAATAACTTGGCATACTTTGCTATCATATGCTAGGCGAATTAGGACGTCCTCCATCTCACCAATCACCTTAACATCTGTCCTATCCAATTGCACCACCCTCCACGCGGATGGCTTAGGCTGCCCATTTATTTTCTTGCATACCGATATGGGCATGACATTAAGTGACGCCCCTGAGTCTACTAGACAGTTGTGCACGTCATGATTGAAAACTTCAAATGTCAGGAGGAAAGGTGGATGTTTAGTTTTAGACATACCTCCGGTGCTAGCTTCTCCGATTTTCAGTGGGCAGTTTTTCTTCAGACGTTTCAAGTGCTTTCAACAGTTTTTCTTTCTGTTGAGGTACTTTGCACATTTCGAACAATGGGACATTTGCTTTCACCTTCTTCAAATCTTCAACAATGTCATATTCAATTTGTGATCTAGTAGGCTGAGATTTACCAGCACTCACGTTCTCTTGATTTGACTCAGGCGATATTCTGTTATGTCTGGGGTCTTGGCTGGTAATAGTGAATTCCGGTATCTGATTAGCCCAGGCCTCGTTTTGAAACTTTTTCCTGACATTCCTTTGCAGTCTCCTGATCTTTGGGAGTAAAAAACTGTCATCACTAACCGTCCCTTTACTTCTAGTTGTCACGTTAGCCTCTCTGACCTCTTTGCGTCCTTGAGTATTTTCTTTTTTAGTGTCGAGCATGGAAACAGAACTCCATAATGCCATAGTCTCTTCCTCCTATTCTTTTGTAGAAGTGGAAGCAGCATTTTCTTTCCTCTCCTTATCATCTTCTTCTGTCAGTCTGGAATCCAACATCTGATTCATGACCAATGTCATTGAATTTATCCATTGCGGACAATTTTTTTCAGAGTGAGGCTGCTGATGAAAAGTACATAAATTTTCCATACCTATGTCCGTCAAATTCATGAATGCATTCCTTTGAGGAGGAAGTTGGGCCTGATTTCTGTCTTCTCTTTTCTTATAATATGGCCTGTAGAACTTTTGTGCTTCTTTCTCTTTCTCTAAATCTATGATCTTGTTAGAGAGCTTTTGCACCATTTTGGCCATACCTTCATAGTCTGGTGCTTTCTCTTCTTTGGGCTTAGTAAACAGTAAGGTTTTCCTTTTCTCCCCTGACTGTTCAGGATAATCTTCGACGCTCTCCCTTTCAGCCTCCACCACTTCTGCCTCTTCATAAGTCTCCTTCAAAGTAGGCTTGGCCCTACCTTTTGCAAACATGGTTAAATTAGGACCCAAAGCTGAAGTATAGTATTCAATCAGTACTTTTGTCTGAAGGCTTATCTATTTCAGAGAAATTTTTTAGATATGCTGCAAACCTTTGTGTAAAGCTGTGCACCTTTTCCTTTTTCTCTTTCTTCAATGCACATAGTCCTTTCATGAGGGCAGCGTGAGCCTTTTGGATGGCATACTTACTTCTGAATATTCTCTCGAAAGTATCCCAGTCTGGGATAGAATTGGCAGACAGTCCAAAATACCAAGAGGCTGCAGCTCCCTTCAGGATATGTGGGAACAATCTACAAACCACATCTTCATGCTCCCCTGCCTTCAGTCTTTCTATAGCCAAATAAAAACTCTGTAAGTGATCATCCACTAATATCTTCTCATTTGGGTCGAACTTAGGTAATAACTTTTCGAAGGCTTGAGGTAGGTCATGCAACGGCGGGGTCAGATTCAAAGGTGACCTGGCTTTCCATGCAGGTGGCGGAGGATTAGGTGGGGATTGATTGGCGTTAACACGGGCCATGGGTTGGGGTGGAGAATGTGGAGGTGAACCAACAGGGGTGTGGGGACGTGAACCAGCAGGGGTGCAAACAGGAGAACTGTGAGGAGTGTCTGGACCTACTTGGTTCAAAGGCAATTCAACCTCCTGTAAGGTGGTTTCCACAAGTTCTTCCCAGTCTTCTACTAACACCGAATCTTCACTTAAAGGGCGGTCCTTCTTCTTGTACTCTCTTCTAGGCAATTCGGGAATAATTGGCAACCCTCCAATCTTCTTTACATAAGCACGGGTATGTCTTCTTAGATCATTTACAATCTCGTTGCGAACAGGATATAAATGTTCTCTGTTTTCTTCTTCTGGAAATGGATTACGCGGTCCACTACTTTCAGAACTGTAAACAGCGGAATGTTCTCTATAAAACGGGTTTCCTCGACCAGCCATGCACTGGCGGCCCTCCTTCTAGCGCCAAAACTGTTAAGGCCTGGAAAATCGCAGGTGGCAACAGTAAGGCACGGGGACTTCACTTAGTGAACATCTCACATAGCACGTGCGATCGTGAGATATTAAAGAATACCCTTAATTTCCAAAGATATTGACCCAAACTCTTTTTGTTGAAAACTGCTCCCAATACTTAAAACCTCCTCCCCACCCCTTTTTATACCTCAATCCTTATAAACCACCCTACCCACCCCCACCTTAAACCCCTCATCCCCCCAATACCTGCAATATATTGGTTCAATTTTTAATAATATTAAAACCCACAATATGAACTAATGTGATAGGATATTGGTCAACAAGTGAAGCCCCCGTGTAGTAAGGGATTCTCCCCAATCAGCATTCCCAACTAGCCCGCTGATTGTTTGGTATAGGGAATTCGTCTGGTATGCGGTCCGGCTACCGTGAGTCAAGTAACAAAAACAACACTTTACCGGTTGCGGCCCGGTCCACCGAGTTTTTGTATTTTAACTTAATAGATGGAATGCGTGTGCCTAACTAAGTGCAAGGTGATTAGACTGCGAGGGGCGGTCACGATGTGATGTGCAGGTTCTTACCTCTTGTCTTAGACCCGCAGGAAACCAAATCATATACAATGAAAAAGAAACTAATTGTCTAATCTAACACTAGGGAGCGAGTGATCAATTTTAAGTGAGTAATTAAGTTTTTTGCACATGCAGTATGAAGGGTTATAGTTAGCTGATACTCCTTTCAGACACATGAACAATCACAAATATTTAACAACTAGGTAGCCAATTGCTGTATGAATACCATTATTACTCACATGGAAAGATCATGAAAATACCAAAGAACATTCAATAAGAACATAGGTTCAGGAAATTAAACATTCTCATAGTAAATGAAACGCGGCTGAAAACGAAATAGTTCCTTTCCAACATCATTCATCGAAACGCATTGATACATTCCATTTCACTTTCTCCAACCAGGTAGAATTGCAGTTCCTTTTGCAAAACGAAGTAGTTCCTCTTACAGGCGAACCTTTACAATTTTTTCCAGGGGAAAAAGCCCTTTTTCAGTCTGGCCTCTCGTTATTTTAAACTACAACCCTTGTCTTCTGGGCTTCCTCCAGCGTGTGACCTTTCAGCGTCCTTGACGATTCAGTTTCTTCTCTGGTAGTTGCGTTTTCCCAATCATTTTCCACAGGAATTTACCTTCTGACCGTAACTGCTGAAACTGCCTCCTCGTTGTCTTTGTCATTTGTTTGTTTTGTCCTTTTCCTCGCTCTGAATTGTTTCAGCGATCTATGGAATTCTCCCTGCAGACAACATTGGTGTATTATCCACTAAACTGAGATATTGGGCATTGAAAATTTCTAACCATAATAATAAATTCACAAGGGGCTAGCCTGGTTCATCCGGGCAAGAACTCGTGGCAACACTAAATCGGCGGTCGGGCAATACTTAGATCGGGCGGGAACAGACTTCTGCATCGGATGGGGATTTGCTCAATAGCCTTAATTCTTTCTGGATCTATGGATATACCCCTCTTTGAAACTATATGCCCCAGTAACTTGCCTTCGGTAACCGCGAAGACACACTTCTTAGGATTGAGGGAAATACCATATTTCCTGCAGCGTTCAAAGATTTTCTTTAAGTGGAACGCATGCTCCCCTCTTTTCTTCAAAAAAATCGTGATGTCGTCCAGGTAGACCATCACACTTCGCCCAATCAGTCCGCGAAAAGCTATGTCCATCGCTCTCTGAAATGTTGCACCAGCATTAATCAGTCCAAAGGGCATTCTTCTATATGCAAAAGTTCCCCATTTAGTTCTGAATGTCGTCTTCAGTCGATCTTCTTCGGATACCAATACTTGGTTGTAGCCAGAGAAACCATCTAACAATGAAAACATTTCAGAACCGGAAACCATCTGAAGCAATTGCTCCATGGGAGGTACCGGGTAGTTGTCTTTATCCGAGGCGCGGTTTAAGTTTCTGAAATCCACGCACAGTCTGATTTCTCCCGACTTTTTTCTGACAGGCACCAGGTTTGACACCCATTCAGAATGCCTGACTTTAAAGATGATCCTGGCGTCTAGCAATTTCTTCACCTCACTTTGAATTAGCAGCTCCAGCTTGGGGTGCATTTTTCTTAACGGCTGTTGATATGGCTTAACGCCAGCTTTAATAGGAATGATATGCTTAATAATACTAGTGTCGTAAGTTTTCAAATCTGCATACGTCTAGGAGAAGACTTCCTTGTACTGCTTAAATAGACTAAGAAACTTGTCCCTTTCCGCGGGTGAACAACTTTTACCGAGGTTGACGAACTTGGGATCTGTTTTAGTCCCTAAGTTAATTAGCTCGAGCTGTAGAGTTGAGCTGTGCGT
>LPNX010891497.1:535924-554788 GCA_001517045.1 Pseudotsuga menziesii | reverse complement strand
AAGAGGGGAGTTGGGGGGGACATAAAATAATAAAAGTATTGGTATAATTGACAAAACAAGCAATCATTATAGTATTTGAAAATGCGCGCATGTTGCGCTTCAATAAAATGCACACCCATTTTGTATCAATACAACGCGCACATGTTATGATTCAATAAAATGCACACTCTTGTTTCTTTAATATAACGAGTGCGTGCTTTTTTAAAATTAAAAATGTATTCCCTCCAAATGATAAGTTCGAGCCTCCACCCATGCTTGCATGACATTCTTATGCCTATGTGTCTACTTCAAACTTTGCTTCAGATTCAACATGCCTATGCCTTCGAGTATGATAAACCATGGCTAATTGAGCATTATATCCAAATTTTCAATATGTTCGTGTTTAGCCGTTGGTTATAGTATGCTGCACACCTCCATTTTTTATGAAATTTTAGAAACAGATATGGCTTTTTTTGCAGATTCCAAATATGTAATTTTAACAAGAATACATTTTTTTCCTTACTTATCTTCCTTCATCACTCCTCAACTCAAAAAACACATTGTTAGTGTTTCATCCATATCTCTTTCATTTCTCAACCATTTTGAAAACAAATTGTATGGTGCACTAAAGAACACCGACCTCTACATGCTATAAAAAAACCATTTCCAAATAATTGCATTAAGACATTCAAACGCTGCACCCACAATTGACATACCGTTTTCAAGGTTTGATCACTTAGATAATTAAAAATAAATAAATAATTTATTTTTATTATTGGAAAAATAGTCATGCACTATTACTATATGTTCTCTATATGTCTATCAGTTTTCGTAAGTTTATTCCATCATTTAGTCACTTAAAGGCTGCACCCACAAAAACAAATATCTTATAATTTGTCCCAAAAATAAAAAGTACCCGTTAAAAATATCTAACTTTATATATTTAACAAAATTTTTCAATAGAAAAAATTATATATTTGGAAATGTCATTCAATTTCCTACATTTCTTGTTTTTTACTCATCACAAGATTCATTGTGTAAGTGTCTCAAAATATCCATGTAAGTTGATGGATGCCTATTTGTTTAGTTTTCTATTGCATCTAACGCGTCAAAAGAGACCCTCATCAGCTTGCACACACCCAAATCTAAAAATGGATTCACTATTCTTCTTCTTTTTTTTGCATGCATCATAATTGTTTCTTCTACTCTAATATGGTGTAGATATTATGCTTCACATGATTTCCAAAATTTAACACTACTTAAAATGAGTTAGATATTATTTGTAAATGTAGTAATGGATTAAATTTTATTATATTTTTTATGAAGTGGATTACTATATCTTTTATGAAGTGAAAAGACTGTATAAGAACATCTCTCAACATAAGTGAAGAGGTGGATGGAATGAAATCCATCTAGCCGAACATCTCTCAACATAAGTGAACGAGTGGATATAATGAAATCCATATAACCGAACATCTTATGAATGGAATGAAATCTATCTAACTGAACATATTATTACTTTGTACTATATCAAATCATGTTAATAAAACTTAACAATATATCACATTAAATTTACAATCCCACTAAAATTTATATAAAACCACTTCATATCTCTACAATTTACTATTTTTCATTAACTGGAAATTTTGAAACTCCTTGTAGGGGTCATAGTACATTTCATCGTATCTCTCCAATTTACTTCAAGTCACACAATAAGGAATAACGTTTTGTCATATTTTTAAATATAAAATTAACTAGCAACAACCATATTAATAAGATTAGTATGTTTGGAATACACCTAGAGGTATATATTTGAGACATTGAGATGTATAAAATTTATTAATACATAGTTTTAGATTGCCTTGAGCCTATCACCTTGGAAGTAAATTACCTAACCTATTGTTCTCATGATGCTACATAGCCAAATGTTAAGCTTATTGGGTGGTGCATAGTTTCACTCCAATGAATTTTGACTTTTCAGGCTAAGAGATGGAGTCAAGAGTACAACTACACATTCATCTAAGTTTAATTTAATAGTTGTATCACTATTTGAGTTAACCTAATAGTTATCTAATAGTTAATATAATAGTTATCCAATATAACTGGGATTAGAGTTGAAGTTAAGCTAATAGTTGAATGTAATAGTTAAGTTAATTGTTATCCAATATAATCATGATTAAAGTTGAAGTTAAGATAATAGTTGTATAATCATTATAGTTAAGCTAATAGTTAATTTAAAAAGTAATATATTAGGAAGTGCAGTTCAAGTAAAAGTCATTATTGGAGTTGAAGTTAATCTTATAGTTGTATCTTCAATGGAATTAAGATCATAGTTGTATCTAATAATTGAATAGTATAATGAACTATACAAGATAAGATGTTAACTAAGTTATTTTTGTTTTTTTTGAAATTGTTAATTATGAGTTTTGGGAGACGCCCATAGAATCAATTTGGGCATTACACTTGTCTCATTCTCATCCATAGATGAAAAAGAATAAGTGGTATTCCACACCAAAATTCTAAGATATATACGCCCATCAGGGTAACTATGAGATGTAGGATTTTATTAGGAATTTGGAGGAGTTTATTACGAGTTCGAACAAATTTATTAGGAGTTTGAATCTTACATGAATGCACATTAGATAGACTCATAGATGCCAAATGAAGTTGGACTAAGCCTTAAGTAATTAGATTTGAAGTTAAGCTAATAGTTTTATCTAATAGTTAAGCTAATAGTTATCCAATATAACTGTGATTAGAGTTTAAGTTAACCTAAACATGTAATAAGAATTTTATATTAGCTAGATGCCCAACTACGAGATGCAATATTTTAATAGGAGTTTGGAGGATTTTATTAGGAGTTCGAATGATTTTATTAGGAGTTCGACTCTTACATGACTACACATTAACTAGACTCCTAGATCCCAAATGCATTTGGACTAAGACTTAAGTGATTAGAGTTGAAGTTAATCTAATGGGTGTAGAATCATTGTGTAGCATCCCCGACCCTCTGACCAATGAAGAGGACGCTACCATACCATTAACTACCCGGGCAACTAGCCTCGTGAACATGTACATACATAAAAATTGAAATGCTTTGAAGTAAAACATGTATAGATGCATAAATTTTTAGCATACAGCAGAAGCAAAACATACATTCAGGCATTCAACATTTTCATAGTAATTCATTAAACATCAAATATGATTGCAGAGAACACAAGAATACTTATCTTATGAAGAACTTCTCCCACAACCAGCTATGTCACTGCAACGTTCCACCCAACCATAGGCTAGTGTGCTCCTTATTCTCTCAACAACACTTCCACCCCCGAGCTGGGAATGATTCCCCAAGGAATAAGGAACTAAGTAGGCTCACACATAGCCAAAGATACACAAAACAGCCAAGCCAACACAGTTAGGTTTATCAAGCCATCAAGAAGTTGGGAAAAGCTGAATGCTAAGCTGGTGGGATCATTAAAGAGATAAGGACACCTACACCAGAACTAGACAGACTTCTAAGACACCCACACACACCCAACACAAGGAATCAGTCCCTTCTCTACTACACAGTCCCTCAGGCCCTAATTTCCCTTCCAATGCTATTGAGGGGTTGTTGAGAAGAAATCTATCCCTCTAGCTCTATCTATGTGGCTCCCAAAAACACCAGGTTTATCAAGCATACCAAGTCTTCATTCCCACTCCAACACAGTGAAAAGACCAACCATTGCATACACACAACAAAACAAGCAATTCATAGCTCTCGAGAAGAAATCAAACACCACAGAACCACCGAGGTGACAATTTATGTAATACATAGCCCTGACTGGGTAAATTCGATTCCTGAGTCATTCTTGGCCCTATCATGGCCAAAATGACTCAATAAGAACCCACGAAAACCCAAAAACATAAATTAACCCACATCAACCAAAAACATGGGGAAACCAATGGCAATCGAGTTCTCAGCTCTGTGAGGAAGGAAAAACAACCCATGTGGAGGTGAATTCACACAGTCAGACCCACAACGAAGAGAAATACCCACAACAGAATTACCCAACCATGAAATTCACATACATAGCACAAATCGTGCCCTTGAGGCCGCTCTCCCAGCTCTCTGCATGAGTAAAAATGCCAAGCCTGTGTGTGAGGGGAAGAACGACTGTCTCTGCGTGAGGATGGGAAAGAATGCAAGAATGCCCACGTGAAGGTGAAAGATTCTACTGGTGGAGTGTGTGTGTGGGAAAGGTGTCACATGCCCCAATTTTGCAAAATAATATTATCTTATTTGATTTTATTCCAAGACATTATGTTAAATTTTATGCTAAGTTGTAAATGATGACTCAGCAGAGTGAAGGATATTGAATGTAATTCTAAATAATTTAATTATAAATAAATAAAAGTGGAGAGTACAGCTTGGGAGAGCTATTAAAAAGAGTGTTACGGGTCAAGTTGGTGGAGGAGACTAGGTGGAGAGCAAATAGACAAGTGGAAGCATCCTCAAACACTTCCAATGTTATAGGTGGCAACCTCCCTACATTTGGAGTCATGATCCCCCAAGAAAGTGGGATTAGAGCAGGTGGCTCAATTAATGACAACTAACCCAAAAAGACCTAGGAAATCATAATAAAAGTTCCCATTGAAGAGAGCTGAGGCTGCTCATTCCAAGAAGAGAATCATTCAGGTGAATGTACTTCAAAGTATTTCATTGGGAAGGGAATTTGTGGAAGGTGTTTGAGGGGTAAACTACAGAAAGTGATCTAGTACAGCTTTTTAGCTGAATGATCTTGCTACTGAGTGCAGAGTTAGTACTGAGTCATTGGACTAGTATTTTGTTGCTTGCTCCACCAATTCTCAGCCAAGGAGACTAGGAATAGGCTTGAGGATCCTGAGGAGTCACTATTTGAGTGCTCTGCAAGAGTTGGTAGGGAGGAATGGCCTCCCAAGGCTGTTGTCATCCAGCTTTAAACAGGTTCTACAGTCTTTTATTTGCTGTGTTAAAAGTTATATCTGAGAATAAATGCATAACGAATGATTTACATGTTTTGTAGTGAACTGATAGAGCTAGTAACCCTTTAGTTATTTGAATATTGAATCTGTAATTGATGGAATAAGCCTACCTGTATTTTTCTCCGTCTGGAATAAACTAGACCATACTCTAGCACAGGTAGTGTGTTTAAAAATAGATGAACAATATGATATAAGAATGAATTGAATAGATGTATTATATATTTCATAATATCAGAAAAATTTATTTTTGTTTGTAGATTATTTTCAGTAAAGAACAATAACCTGTCTAATTCTTGTTACTCTTTAACCAGCTTGTTGATGTAAGTAGGCTAGAAAAGAAATAGCCATAACTCATTACAGGTAGCAGGTTTATCATAGTAATAAGTTACTCAAATAAAAAAGATGCATTTAATACAGTGCATTATTTTGTTATTTAAACAGGATGATAAACTGTGTCATGTTATATATTTATATATTTTCTTTGTATTTTATTAATTAACCTCTTTCTTATGCAGTATAAAATTTACAGCTAACTATTTGTTTATATTTATTCATTAAAGGTATAAACTAATAAATATATAGTTTAATTACTAATCATAGTAATTTAAGACTAACAATTATTATTACTAAGTAAAGAAATGTAAAGAATAATCACGGTACTAAGAACAAACTTATTCATAATATTTAAGATATTTTATCATTTCCATTTTACTATTCCAACAGGAAAAACAACAAGAATACAATAATGAACAACATACACAAAATGTATACTTATAAAAAGAATTGTTCCTTTTAATTTTACAAATGGGATGTATCTATAAAAGTAAATGACAGGTTTGAAACCCTTACATATATTACAATTACAAATGTCAATACATCGAAGTTATAAACCAAATTAATTGGATTATGTAACTATTAAACAACTAGGTTATTATAAATTACTTACAGTCCTTTAAGGACAAACCAAAAAGACATTGGTAATTATTATAAACAAGAATTTCCCAATACATTGTACAGTAGTTAACAGTCCAACTAAATAAGAAATAGATTTTGTTAAAAAAATTAAGTAGAACAATTTGTTTTAAAAACGAGGGTTTGCACAGGAAAAACCCTAGCTCGTAACTCTGAGGAAAAACGAGCAAGAATTATAACTAAACTATGTCTGTATGTATTAGTCGTAAAAACATTAATAATAAACTTTTACAGAGTACTTTAAATAGAGAAAAAAACTTCTCTTACAATCGAGAAGGATAAAAACCTAGAGTACACAAAGCATAATGTTAAGCATTTCGATAAATTGAGACAAACTTGAAGACAAAACTTTCTTTACAAGAGAAATATCGCTAAAATTTTAAACAAGCCGTAAAGATAAACATCAAAACAAAACTATTTACATTGCTTAGTTTTAGATCGAGTTTACCCATCGACTAGCGAGGGTTTGAAACTTGGAAAATCAGCAAACAACCTGTAAAAGAGACTGCATATCATATGGCATGTCTAGGAAAGCTTCCACAACTCTAGGTTATTCCAAATGACCACACTAATACGAATAGGGTAAAACCCAACATATTGATCACAGGGCTTACCCATATTTAATCCACGAGCAACGACATTCAAAGACAGTCTGCATACTTCCTACACCATGGATGTACGTAGTCGCAAGCCCCCTGCAAGAAGTTTTAAATACAAAAGTCAGAATTTAAATAACCTAAAATTTATTTATGCTATCGTAACAACAAAACACCTACTTCTAGTTAAATGAACACTAAAAAAAATAAATTTACCTATGGATTTGAAACATTGAACAGTCTCATGGAATTGCTATCACCAACGGACTTTGCCGTTATAAACCCAATAGCCTGTAAAGACTGAACCTCATGCAACGGTGAGCCATGAGGACGACGAGAGGAAGTTTGAGCAGACAATAAGCCAAGGGCAATGATAGACTCAAAAAAACTTGCAGAGTGAGAACTCATAGCCACTAAGAATGAATTTAAAACCAAATACCGGAGGCAAAGGAACCGCTAATCCAGGACTCAGGACAACTGGAACAAAGGAGAGCTTATGGCCTCCATGAAAGCCAAGCAAAGCAGCCTCAAGGGCCACCGTGAACTGCGGAGGAGAAATGAAAAGGGTTAGGGTTAAGATGGTTCTTATATCTTCCACGTTTGGCTTGGATAAGACCATGTGGTCACATTAAATTAAACCATGCAATGGATTGTTTTCTATAGTCTCCTACATACAATAATAACCAATTATTTAATCATTGAAACGATGTGTAAACTATATCATAAACCAAATTATTGCCTTGAAAATCGATTACACCACTCATCATATTCTAGTTCAGGGTTAGAATATCAATCTTGTGATTTACAATGACCTAGCAAAGAAGTGTCACCTTCAAACTTTGGTTAATGCCCGAATTCGTTCATGCATAGAAACTTATTTCATCATTAACCATATGCCTATTGTATTGTAACATCACTAATATGATTTGGATGTGAGTAATTCTTTTGTTTAAACGTTGACCTTGATATGGATAGAGGTCATATGTTATATGGGAGAGCTTAAGCTAAAGGTTTATAACCACCAAACAACTAGAGTTTTCTTATGTAGAACATTATAGACTATACATGGATAATCTCTTGTAAAACGACATTTCAAGTTGTAACATTTATAAAATGCCATAACGTAGTATTATGTAGAATCATGAACTTTATGTTAAAACTTGTTTATGACCTTGGACTAATTAGAGACTTGAATATCTAATAAACAAAATAGATTATGCATGTCTATAAGTCATATAGGAACAAATAAATCAAATGGTAGAAAATCTATGAAGTTAGCAAAGTTTATTGTAAGAACACTTTTATGAATTTCTTTTACATAGTTCAGAGCGACGAAACTTTGATAAATTTTGGTTGTGACTCAAATTGGTATTTAATAATGATTCACCATGTCTATTGGTTAGTAAAATGGTTATATAATTATACAAAATAACTAGAAAGTCGACCTTTTTTGAAAGCATCAATCTCAGTAAAACTGTTTGTAGATAGTAACTTAATACAAGAGGAGTATTATATAAAAATAAGAAATTGAATAAGAATGATCCTACTTGAGTCTAGAATTATTAGAACCACATGGTTCAACATGAACTTAAAGTATAGGCAAACAATGATATCATGTGAGAAGGCATTATGGTTTCTGTTTGCACAAATCAAACTTATATTGTCGAGAAGGTTAAAGGCTGTAAGTTTCCTCGCAGAAAATAAATGCCAAACAATTGTTACACAAATAAGATAATATGTTAATGTATACATGCTGACAAAGCAATAATTATAACATTGCAAGTTATGCGGACTAAAGTAGAAGTTACTTTTAAACTTAGATTACAATTTTTAGAGCCGCAAAACATATCTTACTGTTGCTACGTACATCTGAACTTTGTTACAATAAAAACAGAAGGAAGCCAAATAGTTTTACCTCACAAAAGTTGTTTGGAATTTAGCAGCTTAATTACTAAGCTTTATAATTGCAAATAAAACACTTCTGGATACTTTATGAATTTTTAAATGTTACTTATTCGATCATACCTATAAACCTATAACAACCAATAATCTTTTGCGTTAGCATAAATGCTAAGTAAGCCCAGTATTCAAAAGTTAGATTCCACCTACTTGACATGAAGAAACTCATTAGTAAACTGAAATAAGACAATTCGCAAGTAAACCTTAGTCTTGTTACAAAAGAGAACTACTGAGTTAACATAATTGAGATTTTTTAATACTAATCACTTGACTGTTTCTTTTATTGCTAACCTTTAGCTGTTAGGAAACCGCAAGTTTTAGCATTTGTTGTTATCTCAAAATTGTAATTTTTTGTGAAAATCTGGGGTTTTCGACATGGGGTATCAGAGCGTAAGGTTCAAACACTAGGCGTTGATGAATCCCAGCTAGATTTCATAAAACAGTAAATTAAATTATTATGCTGACATATTTTATTTTAAATGTTATTCAACAAAGAATTGTTTTCTGAAGTTTAACAGGTGGGTATGAAAAAGCTGGAAGAATATGCAAAGGAGGAATCTCCAGCTACTGAAACAGGAAATTTACCAAGAGATCCTATACCAAAGGACTTAACTAGCAATTCCTCAGAATTGTTACAAACTGTAAAAGACTTAAAAACTTAAATGGAGTCTGTAAAGCGAGAAAATGAAAGGATTATGAGGGCTCAAGAAGAGCTGAATTAGATCCTAACTGAAAAGTTTCAAACTGAGGGTAGGGGTAGAAGATCAGAATCCGAAGATGCCAGTCATCAACGTAAATTTAAAAAGATGAAACATACTAAAACTGAAAGTAGTTCGTCTTCTAAAGTGTTTGGTGAACAACGAAACTATCATACTACTAGTGACAGTAGTGATGATAATTTGTACACTAAAAAGAGGAAATACAAACCTTATGAGGAAATTTCTGGGGAATTCAAAAAGATAAAACCACCAACCTTTAATGGAGAGATTGAGAAGGGGGAGGAAGTTGAATCTTGGTTATCTGGAATGAAGAAGTACTTCCAAATATATAATTATTCTAACCAGTTAAAGGCTAGAATGGATATATATAACCTCTCAAGAAAGGTTGACATTTGGTGGCAAGACTTGAAAAGAGTTAAGGGCATAAAAGAGAAAGATGTTAACTGGAGTACCTTTAAGAGGTATTTCAAAAAGAAATTCCTATACGAGCATTATTATGAGGAGAGAGCCAAAGAGTTTTATGAGCTGAAGTTAGGACCAATGACAATGAAGGACCTAAACATCAAGTTCTTAAGTCTACTTAGGTATGTACCATACCTTGTAGATGAGAAACCAAAGGTACATCTATTCCTTAGCTGTCTACCTTATCATATTAAAGATAGAATTGAATATGATAACCCAAAGACCTTGGAGAAAGCTATGCGAAAAGCTAACTTCTGTTTTGAGCAGAATCAGAAGAAAGAAGGCTTGGCCAACTGGAAAGCTAAGAAAAATAATAATCAGTTTGAACAAAAGAAGAAGGATTTTGTGCCTAACAAAAATTTCAAAAACAATAAGGCCAAAAATTATTCTAATAACAAGAATTTCCAGGGAAACAAGAGCAATACACCCAACAATCAGAATAATTCTAAAGGCAAGGAATTTGCAAATAATCAGGGAAATTTTACTAAGAAATTTGAGTGGAAAGAGCCTATCAAGTACTGGGAGTGTAATGGCCCACACTATGCTTCAGTCTGTCCAAATCGAAAGAATACTGTTAGCAATATTCATACCATACATGAGGAGATGACCGTTGGGGAGCTAGCAAGGAGCATGCCTAGAATCAATGCAACTTTGGAGAATCGACAAGCTGAATATCAGACTTCCATGGCGGAAGTAGAAGGTATGATAAATCAGACCCTTGCAACTATTTTGATTGACCCAGGAGCTAGTCTTAGTTATATTGCACCTCAAATAGTAGAAAAATGTAAATTATCTATTGAAAAATTTGAGAATTCTTGGTTGGTTCAGTTAGCCACTAGTGCTAAAAGAAAAGTAACTTGTTTTGTTAAAGAATGTGCAATAGTTATGGATAAATTGGAAACTCTTGTTAAACTTAATGTTTTTCCTCTTGGTTCTTATGATTTGTTGATTGGTATGGACTGGTTAGAACAACATAGAGTAATTCTAAATTGTTATGATAAAACCTTCACATGTTTAAATAGTGACGAAAAACTAGTAAGTGTTAAAAGAATTCCTAGAAAAACTACAGTAAGGCAGATTTCTACTTTACAACTTAAAAGAGCTGTTAGAAAGGGATGGAAAGCTTATGCAATAACAATAAAAGATGAGGAAAGTTTAATTCAAATAGATAAGTTAAAAGTGGAAGACATACCAATCTTAAGAGAATATGTTGATGTATTCCCAGAAGAGATTCTGAGATTACCTCCGAAAAGGGAATTGGATTTCACCATTGAACTGGTACTGGGTGCAGTAACTAGCTCAAAGGCCCCGTATCGACTGAACATATTGGAACTTAATGAATTAAAATCTCAATTAAAATAATTAATTGATAAAAACTATATTCGACCAAGTGTGTCTCCCTGGGGGATACCTATCATCTTCCTCAAGAAGAAGGACGGAACTATGTGACTTTGCATAGATTACCGTCAGTTAAACAAGATGACCATCAAAAATCGATATCTGTTGCCCCACATAGATGATCTGTTTGATCAAATACGTGGAGCCACGATGTTTTCAAAAATAGATTTAAGGTCTGGATATCATCAAGTGAGGATTAAATATGAAGACACCTTTAATACAGCTTTTAGAACTAGATATGGTCATTACGAATTTGTTGTAATGCCATTCAGGCTTACCAATTCCCCATATGTCTTCATGTGTTTAATGAAAATGTGATGCATAAGTATTTAGATAAGTTTGTGGTTGTGTTTATTGATGACATTCTAATCTATTCAAAAACTGAAGAAGAACATAAAGAACATCTAAAAATTGTTTTTCAAGAGTTACGAGAACATCAACTCTTCGCAAAGTTTAGTAAATGTGATTTCTTCAAGGATAAGATTCAGTATTTAGGTCATGTGGTGACCAAGGAAGGAATTTTCGTAGATCCTAAAAAGATAAGGGAAAGTGAAGATTGGCCGGTTCCTAAGGATGTGACGGATGTTCGATCTTTCATGGGAATTACCGGTTACTACCGGAGGTTCATTGAAGGTTTTTCGAGGATAGCAAATCCGATAACTTTCTTGCAGAAGAAAGGAAAGAAGTTCGAATGGAATCAGAAATGTGAAGAAAGCTTTAAAAAGTTAAAAAAATTATTAACTAGCGCACCTATTTTAAGAATAGTATATCCTAATAAAGAATTTGTAGTGTGCACTAACGCCTGTAATGATGGCTTACGTGGTGTTCTAACTCAAGAAGGGCATGTTATTGCCTATGAGTCTAGAAAGTTAAAAGTTCATGAAAAGAATTATGCAACATATGATCTGGAATTAGAAGTTGTAATACATGCCTTAAAGATGTGGCGACATCACCTAATTGGCAGAAAATTTGTTTTAATGACTGACAATAAAGGATTGAAGTATCTTTTAGATTAGCCAAATTTAAATGCTAGACAAGCTAGGTGGTTAGCTTTCTTAAGCGAGTATGATTTTGAAATTCAACATATAAAAGGTAAATAAAATAAAGTTGTTGATGGATTAAGTAGGAATGCAAGGATGAATTTTGCAGCAGCTATCAGCACCTATGTTTCATATTTAGATGAACATCTTAAAGAAGGAATAGAACAAGATGAAATTTACCAAAATTTGCAAGCTAAAGTTAAAGAAAATCCAACAGAAAACTTAATTAAGGGTTACAGTTTAAATGAAAAAGACTTTTTACTGTATGAAGATAGGATATATGTACCTAACGTACCTAAAGTTAAGCTGTTAATTCTGGATGAAATTCATAAAACACCATATTCAGGTCATCCAGGTTATCAAAAGACTATAACCATGTTAAGAAAAGAGTATTTATCGCCAAATATGAAAACTGAAGTAGCAGAATATATTGCTAGGTGTTTTGAATGTCAATAGGTAAAACTGAACATCAACACCTAGCTAGGTTGCTTCAGCCTTTACCCATCCCTAGCTGGAAATGGTAGATAATTAGTCTAGATTTTATTATTGGGCTGCCTAAAAATCAAAATCAGAATGATTCTATCATGGTAGTAGTTGATAAGTTAAGAAAAGCAACTCACTTTATACCTGTTAAAACTACTTATAAAGCTGCAAATATAGCTGATATTTTTCTAAAACATATTTTCCGATTACATGGAGTGCCAAAAGTCATAATCTCAGATAGAGATCCTAAGTTTACAGGAAACTTTTGGAAGTCTTTGTTTAAAGGGTTAAACACCACATTAAATTTTAGTACTTCTTTCCATCCTCAAACAGATGGACAAACTGAAAGGGTAAACCAAGTATTAGAAGATCTATTAAGAATGTATGTGAAAGACCAGCCTCGTAAATGGGAGGACTATTTACATCTAGTAGAATTTGCTTATAATAATAATTATCAGACATCAACCAGATTTAGTCATTTTGAAATTTTATATGGACGGAAATGTAATACTCCTATCTCTTGGAGTAATCCAGTAGATAGATTGGTATTAGGTCTAGAACTGTTAAAATAAATGGAAGAAATTGTGAAACAAGTGCAGGGAAATATAAAAGTGGCACAGGATCGGCAGAAATGTCAAGCAGACTTAAAAAGAACTCCAAAGGAGTTTTAGGTAGGTGAACATGTGTTCATCTAGGTAAGGCCCAAAAAGAGCTCTCTGAGACTGGGGAGTTGTGCAAAATTGGCACCTCATTATTGTGGTCCATTTGAAATTCTGTCTAGGATTGGACAAGTAGCTTATTAATTAGCATTACCACCTAATTTCAAATTACATAATGTTTTTCACATTTTCATAGTAAAGAAATATGTTCATGATGCTACTCATGTTGTCAACTGGAATGATATACAGGTGGAACAAGAAGGAGATTTTCTAGTGGAACTGGACTGTATCCTCGGGAGGAGGGAGATTACGCTTTGGAACCGCACCATTGGACAGGTGAAGGTGCAATGGAAGCACCTTAGTCCAGAGGAAGCCACTTAGGAATTGGAAAGTAAAATGTGAGATGCATATCCAATTCTGTTCTAGGGGAGTTCCGAGGATGAAGAATAAATAACATTGAGGACGATGTTATATTGTAAGGGAGTGTGTATGTCACATGCCCCAATTTTGCAAAATAATATTATCTTATTTGATTTTATTCCAAGACATTATGTTAAATTTTATGCTAAGTTGTAAATGATGACTCAGCAGAGTCAAGGATATTGAATGTAATTCTGAATATTTTAATTATAAATAAATAAAAGTTGAGATAACAGCTTGGGAGAGCTGTTAAAAAGAGTGGAGGAGACTAGGTGGAGAGAAAATATACAAGTGGCAATATCCTCAAACACTTCCAATGTTGCAGGTGGAAACCTCCCTACATGTGGGGTCATGATCCCCCAAGAAACTGGGATCAAAGCAGGTGGCTCAATTAAAGACAACTAAACCAAAAAGACCTAAGCAATCTTAATAAAAGTGCCCATTGAAGAGAGCTGAGGCTGTTCATTCCAAGAAGAGAATCATTCAGGTGAATGTACTTCAAAGGATTTCACTGGGAAGGGAATTTGTGGAAGGTGTTTGAGGGGTAAACTGTAGAAAGTGATCTGGTACAACTTTTCAGCTGAAGGATCTTGCTGCTGAGTGCAGAGTTAGTACTGAGTCATTGGACTAGTATTTTGTTGCTTGCTCCACTAGTTCTCGGCCCAGGAGACCAGGAATAGGATTGGGGGTCCTGAGGAGTCGTTGTTTGAGTGCTCTCCAAGAGTTGGTAGGGAGGAATGGCCTCCCAACGCTGTTGTCATCCAGCTTTAAACAGGTTGTACAGTCTTTTATTTGCTGTGTTAAAAGTTATATCTGAGAATGAATGAATAAGGAATGATTTACATGTTTTGTAGTGAACTGATAGAGCTAGTAACCCTTTAGTTATTTGAATATTGAATATGTAATTGATGAAATAATCCTACCTGTGTTTTTCCCCGTATGGAATAAACTAGACCGTACTCTAGCACATGTAGTGTGTTTAAAAATAGATGAAGAATATGATAGAAGGTTGAATTGAATAGATGTATTATATATTTCATAATAACAGAATAATTTATTTCTATTTGTAGATTATTTTCAGTAAAGAACAATAACCTGTCTAGTTCTTGTTAGTGTTTAACCAGCTTGTTGATGTAAGTAGGCTAGAAAAGAAATAGCCATAACTCATTACAGGTAGCAGGTTTATCACAGTAATAAGTTACTCAAATAAATAATATGTATTTACTACAGTGCATTATTTTGTTATTTAAACAGGATGATAAACTGTGTCATGTTATATATTTATATATTTTCTTTGTATTTTATTCATTAACCTCTTGCTTATGTAGTAGAAAAGTTACATCTAACTATTTGTTTATATTTATTCAATAAAGGTATAGACTAATAAATATATAGTTTAATTACTAATCATAGTAATTTAAGACTAATAGTTATTATTACTAAGTAAAGAAATGTAAAGAATAATTACAATACTAAGAACAAACTTATTCATAATATTTAAGATATTCTATCATTTCCATTTTACTATTCGAACAGGAAAAACAACAAGAATACAATAATGAACAACATACAAAAAATGTATACTTATAAAAAGATTTGTTCCTTTTAATTTTACAAATGAGATGTATCTATAAAAGTAAATGACAAGGTTAAAACCCTTACATATATTACAATTACAAATGTCAATACATCGAAGTTATAAACCAAATTAATTGGATTATCTAACTATTAAACAACTAGGTTATTATAAATTACTTATAGTCCTTTAAGGACAAACCAAAAAGACATTGGTAATTATTATAAACAAGAATTTCCCAATACATTGCACACTAGTTAACAGTCAAACTAAATAAGAAATAGAATTTGTTAAAAAAAATTAAGTAGAATAATTTGTTTTAAAAACGAGGGTTTCCACAGGAAAAACCCTAGCTCGTAACTTTGAGCAAAAACAAGCAAGAATTATAACTAAACTATGTCTGTATGTATCAATCGTAAAAACATTAATAATAAACTTTTACAGAGTACTTTAAACAAAGCACAAAACTTTTCTTACAGTCGAGAAGGATAAAAACCCGGAGTACACAAAGCATAATGTTAAGCATTTCGATAAATCGAGACAAGCTTGAAGATGGAACTGTATTTACAAGAGAACTATTGTTAAAATTTTAAACAAGTCGTAAAGCTAAACATCAAAACAAAACTATTTACATTGCTTAGTTTAAGACCGAGTTTACCCATCGACTAGCGAGGGTTTGAAACTTGGAAAATCAACAAACGACCTGTAAAAGAGACCACATATCGTATGGTGTGTCTAGGAAAGCTTCCCCAACTCTGGGTTATTCCAAATGACCACCTTGATACAAGTAGGGTAAAACCCAACATATTGACCACAAGGCTTACCCATATTTAAGCCACGAGCCACGACATTCAAAGACAGTCTGCATACTTCCTCCACCATGGATGTACGTAGTCGCGAGCACCCTGGAAGAAGTTTTAAATACAAAATTCAGAATTTAAATAAACTAAAATTTATTTATGCTATCGTAACAGAAAAACACCTACTGCTAGTTAAATGAACACTGAAAAAAAACAAAATTTACCTGTGGATTTGAAACATTGAACAGTCTCATGGAATTGTTGTCACCAACAAAATTTGTTGTTATAAACCCAACAACCTATAAAGACTGAACCTCAAGCAACGGTGAGCCACGAGGACAATGACAGGAAGTTTGAGCAGACAGTGAGCCAAGACACTAGTACAAAAGCGCAGATTTTCCCACGGAGGTTTTCCACGTTTCTTACTTTTTGGTGTAAAATCCGATGTAACAGGAATGAGGCGTCGCTATATCCACGCCTAGCCATCGTTGTATCCACGCCTAGACTCTTAGACGTCTCTGTATCCATGCCTAATCTCTTGGACGTCACTGTATCCACACCTAACCATCTCTATAGCGACGGAACCGTATTTTGTTGACTTTTTACAACGGTCAAGGTGTGGATACAGGCGCGGTTATGTTTGTTTTTTTTGTGAATTTTGTTCAGCATGGTTATGTTTGTTTTTTTTGTGAATTTTGTATGCTGGGAATGAGCATGTGAATGATTTGATTTGAGAAATATATCTTTCAGGGTATTCAGATCCGAGTCAGGACCTCAAATAACCGGCCATGGATGATCTTTCGAGCCCGAAACAACGTCTCTCATGGAGGAAAATTAGTACATCAGAGCTGAAAACACATGATAAGGAAGGAGATCTGTGGATTTCAATAAGTGGGAAGGTTTATGATGTTAGTAAGTGGTTAGACAAGCATCCTGGAGGGGATCTTCCTCTTTTGAATCTGGCAGGACAGGATGTGACGGATGCATTCGTTGCCTATCATCCGGGCTCCGCGTGGAAGTATTTAGATCAGTTTATGATTGACATTCATGAAGATTACAAGGTTTCTGAGGTTTATAAGGATTATCATAAGTTTATAGGGGAGTTGAAGAAGGATGGGCTCTTCAAGGGGCCTTTGTTAGTTTATTTTTTGATAGGTTTATGGATGATGGCAATGCTGGCTTTGTGTGTAGTGGGTGTGTTGTTTTATGAAGGGTTTTGGCTTTATGCTGGCTGTGGGGTTTTGTTGGGGGCCGTGTGGATTCAGAGTGGATGGATTGGGCATGATTCGGCTCACTGTGGGTTTGTGGGTCATAAGAAAATCGATAGGATTATTCAGTTGGTGGCTGGAAATTGCATGTCTGGGATTAGTATTGGATGGTGGAAGAGAAATCATAATGCCCATCATATTTCATGCAATAGTATGGACTTTGATCCCGATCTTCAGTATGTGCCCTTGTTTGCGGTATCTTCAGGGTATTTTTCTTCTTTGTATTCTAAGTTTTACGAGAGGAAAATCAATTTTGGTGGTCTTGCTAGATTTTTTGTGAGTTACCAGCATTGGAGCTTTTATCCTGTCATGGCCGTTGCGAGGGTTAACTTGTTTGGGCAGTCGATTGCTCTGCTTTTGTCTAAGAAAAGAGTTTCAAGCAAGGGTATGGAGCTTGCATGCATTGTCGTGTTCTGGATTTGGTTTCCATTTTTGGTTTCCTGCTTGCCCACTTGGGCTGAGAGGACAGGGTTTGTTTTGTCCAGCTTTGTTGTGACCGGGATCCAGGATGTTCAGTTCTTCTTGAATCATTTCTATGGTCATGTCTACATTGGCAAACCTTGTAGTAATACATGGTTCTAGTCTCAGGAAAGTGGGATTGTTGACATCTCATGTTCTCCATGGATGGATTGGTTTCATGGAGGTTTGAAGCATCAGATTGAACACCATCTATTCCCAAGGTTGCCCAGGCACAATCTGAGGAAAATCGCTCCATTCGTGCAATCCATGTGTTCCAAACACTGCTTGCCCTATAACAATGTACCATTCTGGGAAGCTAATATATTGACCATTGGGATTATTCATACCGTAGCTCTGCAAGCTCAAGACATGTCCAAGCCTATGCCGAAGAATTTATTGTGGGAGGCTCTTAATACCCATGGTTAATATTGTTGTTATTCTTTACTTTTGTTATTCTAGCAGTTTGTTTGTTTTTATACTTAGTTTCGTAAATATTTCACTACGATAAGATTACCTTTGCCTCTCAAGAGCACTTGAATTTATGTGTTGTCTGAAAGTTGTACAGGAATCGAATCACTTGAAAATGGTATTTGCAGAATCTCTCAGTATTTTTACATCCCTGATGTGGTTATGATCTGAAGAGTGCTAAACATTTTATATTCCAAGTCAAAGTCACTGAAACATGTGCTCCATTGTTTCCATCCCTGGGAACCCATCTTGTAGGGGAATTTGTATGGGATGGCGAGAGATGCCCTGGAAATGTTTTCTGGCCTTTTCATGACAAACGCCTTAGGAGTGCATCTTGGATGTTTACATACATGAAACAAACTTTTTGTACAAGCTGTGAGAGTATCTCTTTGGTTAAGCAGCTGCAACTAGGGGGTATCTATTATGCCAAAGTTACCTAGGACTTGCACCTGGCTCCATCCATAAACGCAAGCACAAGCACAAGTGGTCCATGTGGTCCATAGGGGGAAAACATGTCACTGGGGAGCCTTGAAGTTTTGAACCCTGGTGGGAGCATTAGCAGCACCCCACATTCACCAAATTGAGAAGCCCCCACAAAACAT